>JAFVLL020028686.1:0-31036 GCA_021397915.2 Tor tambroides | reverse complement strand
CTGTTTTCATGCTGCGATCATAAACAAGCCTCAAAACACTCAAACACACACAAACCGCCTCAAACATACAGGCAGGAGGAGACCTCAGCTGAACTCCGCCGATTCATGGCTGCGATGATATCTGCGTAACATTACCCTCTTGCACGAAGAGCAGAAATGTTCATTGTGTCACGCTGAGAAAACTATATGTGTTCAATCTAAGATAAAAGCGGCAAATCTGTGCACACAGCGCAGGGCTATAAGGCTGATTTGCTTGAAATTGTAATGTCGTTATGAGCCCTTTAATGTTTCTAGCATAGATACTCAAGACAGACGCCTTGCTGGAAAGCTCCCGCTCATGTGATTTTATTGGCTGAGGGATATTTGGTGTGTCAGACCATCACGGCTGGGCAGATGAAGTCTTTAGTTTGAATGATCTCAGATTTGCCATTGGACGTCAGAGCGAACAGTCAGAATCCAGAGTTGAAGCTCTGATGAGGCTTTTGGCCCAGTTTGGCCCCCAGTCATCTCTCCAAATGCCACTCTATAATGTTGCGGCATTGGACTCAAGGCCCAAGCTATTTGTCTCTTCCAAATTTGTTACAATAGAAATGTGATGAAGCCAGTGCAGTGTCTAGATTTTATGACTATGGTGGCGCCAGTGTCGAACAGACTTATTTGCTAATTATAACTATAAATAATATAGACCAATATGGAAATAGTACATGAAATTAATATTAGAATTAAATTATTATTACTAAATACTAAATCTAAATGCATTATTATTAAACACTAAATTATTTAACAATATTTAATAAATTATTAAAGAACTGACAGAAATATATGTATGTGTGTGTATGTGTATATATATATATATATATATATATATATATCTTTTTACATTTTACTAATTTTTAAATTAGCCTTTTCTTATTTGTAAATACATTTATAATTAATTAATTAATTATTATTAAAGATTTATTAAAATTAATTAATTTGTGTGTTTTATTATTGTTGTTGTTGTTGTTGTTGTTATTATTATTATTATTGTTATTATTATTATTAGTATTATATATAAGTATTGGTATCAGCATCTCTTAATACATTTTCTGTCTGTTCTTTAATAATTCTGTATTTTAATGCATTTAGATTTAGTATCAGTTCAGTTGTTCAGCCAACTGTTAAAAATAATGTTCAAAGTAATTAATGTAAAAATCAATTTACATTAATAATAATTTCATTCTAATATTAATTTCATGTAACATTTCCATACTGTTCAATATTATTTATAGAAAAAAAATTATAAGTGTAGTTAAAAATTGAGTTTTTATATATATTAAATATTATATTTAATCCTGTTTTTTTATTATCTTAACATTTAATTTATATTTAGGTTTAGTATCAATTAAAAATAATGTTCAATGATCATAATGATAATAATAATATATTAATTTCATATCATATTTTATATTGTTTCTGTATTATTTATAAAAAAAAATTAAAAGTGTAGTTTAAAATGCTTTTTTATTATTTAATTTAGCAAATGTTTTATTAAATATTGTATTTAATTCTGCATTTTAATTACTTAGGTTTTGTATCAATTCAGTTTTGACTTCAGTTCAGACTCTCTGCACTATAACATTGTGAAGACAGTAAATATTTCAGACATTGCTTTCAGCTCAAAGCATAACACACAGAATAACCAGATATGAGGTGATGTGACACATCCGACCATGTCAAGGAGAAAACGGATGATCATAGTACTTGGTGCCATGTTCCACTTAACACATTATCACAGTGTCTGCAATGGAGGTAATCATTATTTATAGAGTCGCGCTCCCACATCTGATTACTTCAAGCCTCCTTGACTTTCACAGGCCAAGGGTGCACTTCTGGATCACAAATGTGACAATGCAGTGTAATCGATGGTAGTCTCAGTTATAATTTAAACTAAAGAAGTGTGGTTTGATTGAAGGTCTGCCTCTGACTCAATAGCCAATCATAATTTAGCATGGGGGTGGGGTGGCCAATCAAATACTAGGCAACCCATATGGACACGCCCCTAATGATGGAGCACATATTAGCTCAAAATGATTTTCTTTTTTTAAACCCCTTACCCCTCTTTAGCTCAGCTGCAATTTTTTGATGAGCAAATGTGAAGTGTGATAATTGGAGTGTCAAGCATCTGTGTGTATCTGTGCATGTCTGTGCATGCCAAGGCATGCATGCACATGTTAGTCTGATGTTTGTTCCAGGCTAAATGAGTACCTGTTTCAGAATATATTTGCACTGTATGTCTCAAGCGGACACACTGTGAGAGAAGTCGCGTCGTCATGGCAACCATGAGCTGGAGGGATGTTTTTTGGCCATATCCATGCAAGTTACCAGCAGGATGTGGCAGCAAAGTCCTCTGATCAAGGCTTCAAAATGTGATTGCTCTCCCTACACTTCTTTCTTTCTCTTTTTCCTGACCACGCTTTCGTCTCCTTCTCTACCGACTTCATACAGATGTCACGAAACTGCAGGCTAGATTGTAGTTTTACATCATGTTGTGCGGCACGCTCTTCTTTATAGTGAGATTTTGGAGGAAAAAGATGTTCTTCTGATGTGTCTTGTCCATTAAAACCTGCATGGGATTTAAAACCCAAAACTTTGTCACAAATACACTCTTTCTCTAGGCATTTCTTGGAAACTTACTAAATACTGCATATGGATTTCGAAAGACTGTCAACTGTCTTTTTTCAGGCGTTTTGTAGCTGTACACTCAATACTTCACACATATTGCATCTTTGAGATCAGAAAAAAATGCACAAACTCTCACACACACATACATTCACAAAAGTGCAATAGAAATAAAGAGAGGACAAGAGGAAAAAGTTAAGGGCATAATGACTTTCAGGGATCCGAAACATTGATTTGATGCTAATTGCATTGTCTGGTGGCATAGAAAGAGAACATCATTAGTGTCTTTAAGTGTAATCATTCTCAAGAGTGAGTACAATGAGCTAACTAACACACACACATACACCGCCGATAACTGCATTCATCAGCATCCTTCATTCACTCCCTGCCTTTTCTTCTTTTCTTCAAGGATCTGTATTCATTTGGATGCATCTTCCTTCTTGTTAGACACCCTGCCTTAGTGTGAAATGGTTTCCGTCTGTACTTTCCCCCCCGGTTATGCTAACACAGCCTGCTTTTGGTCAGCTGAGCCAATCTGGTTTTCTTTTGCATTAATATGCATGAGATTGTGATTTTATTGGTGGGATGTTATTAATACTGATTTGTACTTCCCTAACAAAAAATCTGTACACACATTTGTACTAACAAACATGCATTTGTGGTGCAGAGTTTAGTGTGGGTTTCCTCACAATCCAAAGACAGGATGGGTACGCTGGATATGCTAAAGGTGTGAATGTCTGGGTATATTAGTCCTATGATGGACTGGCCATCCATCCAGGATGTTCCTCTGTCTATGGTCTGAGATGCTGAGATGGGCTCCAGCATCCCAGTGACCCTATAGGGTAAGGTTTGGAAAATGGATGGATGGACATGCATTTACTCTTTCAACTGTTTTCCTTTAATAATGGTGACTGAAAAGGAATAGACCGTGGATGAAGCCCTGGACAAGAAGCTTGTATTTGGGTTCTTCTTAGAACATAACCTTTTTTTAAACACTTTTTTTATACGTTCACTGGTTTGTCCACTAACATTGTACATCAGTGTTTACATCAAAAGAGAATTCCATTGTTTTTTGCTTTGTTTCGCTTTTTGTTTTGTTTTTTTTGCTTTGCTTTGTTTACCTTTGATTTGCTTGTTTCGTTTTTGTTTGCTTTGCTTTTGTTTTTGTTTAATTTGCTTTGCCTTTGTTTATTAGTTTTTGTTTGCTTTGTTTAGCTTTAATTTGTTTATTTTTTGTTTGCTTTGTTTAACTTTGATTTGCTTCTGTTTAGTTTATTGTTTAGCTTTGATTACGTTGATTTAGCTTTGAAAGCTTTGTTTAGCTTTGATTTGCTTTTGTCTGTTTTTGTTTGTTTTGCTTTTGTTTCATTTGCTTCGCTTTTGTTTAGTTTTTTGTTTCATTTGCTTCGCTTTTGTTTAGTTTTTTGTTTCATTTGCTTTGCTTTTGTTTAGTTTTTTGTTTCATTTGCTTTAGTTTTGTTTAGTTTTTTGTTTGCTTTGCTTCGATATGCTTTGGTTTGGTTTGCTTTTTGTTTTGTTTTTCTTTGATTTGCTTTGCTTAGTGTTTTGTTTTCTGATAAATTAATACATGAAATTAATAATATGAAGGGAACATTGATATTCCTAGTTTGGTCACACTAATTTGCTGCTTATTAATAGTTAGTAAGGTAGTTGTTAAATTTAGGTATTGGGTAGGATTAGGGATGTAGAATATGGTCATGCAAAATATGTGCTTTATAAGTACTAATAAACAGGCAATATGTTATTAGGCATGCTAATAAGCAACTAGTTAATAGTGGGAATTGGTCCCTATACTAAAGTGTTACCTTAAGTTTTTTAGATTTGCATTGTGCTCATTGCATTTCTGTGGACATTCATTTTTGGAGTTGGCAAGGATGCTTTTTGTACCATGTCACCTAAGCAATGGTTTTCAGTAAAGTCTGATTACGTCAAAGGATTATTGGAAAATCACACCAGACTGCGCAAACATTTTCCAAGACCCGATTAAACATGTTCAGTCAGTGAAAACAGACGCAAACAAATGCAAACACGATTAACATACTGATCCACCAAAATCCAGCAACTGTTGGATGCTGGTGTTTGTTGGTGGTAACTAGCCATTAGACAGACGATTTCTGTGTTACCTGTAAAAATTGAGTAGACAAGACTAATATGAGTGTCAAGTGGTAATGTTTGTTGTGAAACACCCAAAAATAACTAATAGCAGTAAAATAGAAATATTACCTGTAAAATCTAAACACACAGTAAGTATAATATAGCACTGGCTTCATTGTTGCTAATGCTAATATAAAAAAAAATCTTATGAAGACTATGTGACTTTTGATGAAGACTAATATTTTTTTATTTATTTATTAGTGAAATAGCATTATATTTACAGTATTTTTTTTTTTTTTTTTTAGCACAGTGTGTTGACATTTTGTATTTTGATTTGAGTTTGATGTTCCATTTTTGTAATTTGCATTTACTTTTTTTTTTCTTTTTTTTTCCACTGCTGCCCCCAATTGAGGGTCATGGCCCTCTAAAATAAGAATACATCAATAATCCTTCAGATATTATTTATTCTGATAAAGTCATTCCTGTATTTATGACCATTTGACTTTGCAGATGAATTCTGTCTGAATGGCTTTTGTCTTCCATATAAATAAACAACTCTTGCTTTTAAGATTGAAAAATCATATTTTCTGGCAAACTTACTCTATAGTATTTCCAAATCTTTATAATGCATTACTTTTGTATAATCTGAAATCTTGAAAGATTATTTTCCATCCATCGTTAAGAAATGTTTCCTTGTTTTTCCTTGAACAGCTGCGGCACTGAGCTTTAGTCACATCAGATGAATTCAAGTTCAAATCTGGAAGGCTCAAAATCTAAATGCAGATTATTCCTCCCATAATCCACTGCTCTCTCATCCAGTGTGCTGAGCGGGATTAAAGCCAGACTCTGCCAGATGTGAACAAAGCAAACCACTACCTCTTTACTCTTAGGAAAATCTTTCTCTTTTTTTTTAGTTCTTAGAGAGAGAGAGAGAGAGAGAGAGAGAGAGAAAGAGAGATCAGTGGAAACCTTTCAGTCTCATTCAAGGTCACAGGAAAAGAGGACACAAGGGAGGGTTTCTTAGCCTCCTCCATTTAATATAACATGTATTATTGAAGGTGGAAGTGTGGAAGCGCCATGCTAATGCAGGCCATTAGCTGCGCTTGAGAACTCTTCCTGAATTTGACACAGAGCACATTAAAAACATCTCCATTTCACATTAAAACAGTCGTGTTTGTGGCTAACTTGCAAAGAAGCGATATGCTATCTGACTGCCGTGGAAAGACGGGAGCTACCTATGCAGCGGGACGAGTGAGACTTGTGTAAGTGCTAGGCTAAAGCCCCACAGAGAGCTAGCTGTGAACCGCTAAGTGCAGATCCAAGCAACGCTTCAGCCGCCCGCAGTACTCGCCAAGCACCTAACCCAATTCCCCTCGCGCTCAGAGCTTGCATAAAAGCACATTAACATCTGCTGAAAGGAGAGCGAGCCAGGGTTGTGGCTAATGTCTCCTAGATGGTTAGCGGATGTCTAAGTGATAGAAATTCAGGAAGACGCTGCTTTGGACATACTCGCACACCGAGTTCAAGACCTTTCCACACAATACAGCCAGGCAAGATTTCCATTTATGTGACTTTTCAACAACCAGACGACTAGCCCCTCCTTTCTTGTTCCCTAAAGACACACACATACACACAACGTAAAACTATCCAATTGCAGGTTCTTTGTTCTCGTTTCTGGCTGATTGAGGATTTCATAGATGCGTCCAGTTTAAATCCAGCATCTGCAGCCTGAGGCCTTCTCTTTTATGGGCCGAACTCGTGTTCTGACCGAGAGAAAGAGAGAGAGGGAAAAGCCTGCAAAGATATTA
This sequence comes from Tor tambroides, assembly GCA_021397915.2. Taxonomy (NCBI): domain Eukaryota; kingdom Metazoa; phylum Chordata; class Actinopteri; order Cypriniformes; family Cyprinidae; genus Tor; species Tor tambroides. The sequence continues at coordinate 24,452 of JAFVLL020028686.1, read as the reverse complement.
CAGCTCTGTCTTCTCTAAGGCTGTGTATATGTAAGTGATAATGGAGAATGTAGAGGAGTGAAAATGTGATTGTGCGTGTGTGTATGTGTGCTTGTAAGGTACGGTTGAGGAGACCGGCTCTCCTGCCTGCAGCAAAAAGGAATCATAACCAATCTATTCCAGACAGACAGAAGTAGATGAGGGGGGAGAGCGAATAAAAGAGAAAGTGGAGATGGTGAAAGGGGACTCGACTTTCTAGGGGCCTGTGCTGCCGGGCTCAAACACTTCAGCCAGTGTAGCGTTTTTCCCTTGAAAGATCGCAACAGATCGCCCTCTCTTTTGCTCTTTCTGTCTCCCCTCATTTCATCTCCACATCCCACCCTGCTGATTTATCTCTAGTTCAGTGGTTCTCAACTGGTTTTGCTTCAGGATTTTGACATCAAGTGGCGACCCAACACAGTACCAAAATAGTTTATGGTTTTGCTCAAGCATTTTTTTTTTTTTTTTTTTTTGTAACACTTAAGGTTCAGTTGGTTAACATGAGTTTGTTAAAAGCTTTAGATACCCTGAAATGAATATAATTTTAAAGCATTTATTAAGCTAGGTTAATGTTAATTTCTACTAGTTCTGACAAACTGATTAATTGCATCCAAAATAATAGTTTGTTTACATAATATATGTGTGTGTGTGTGTGTGTGTGTATGTATGTGTGTACGGTGTATATTTATATGCATATGTAAATACACACACATATATGTATATATTTAAAGAATATATGCAATATATATTTATATTTATGTATAATATAAATCATATATATATATATATATATATATATATATATATACACACACACATATTATGTAAACACAAACTTTTTATTTTGGATGCAATTAATCGCGATTAATCAATTTGACAGCCCTATTTCTAAACATATGTTTTAACTTTTTAAATTGTATTAATTAACATTAGCATTATGAATGAACATGACTTAGTGAACAATAGTATATTCATAATTTAGCATTAGTCTAGACTAATAGATGCTGTAAAAATTGGTGTTTGTTAGTTCATGACCTAATGCATTTAAAACTTATTGTAAAGTGTTACCAATTTTGTTTACTTAATTTAAACATCAATCTACTTAATTAAAATGTAGTAATGTGATACAATTGACCATTCTGTCAAACCTTCATTTCATTACATTCAATCTAAATTTTATATTTAATGGAAGTTAATGAATACTTGTGAGTTTGTGTTGGAACTATATAAATGATTTTTAGTTGGCATTAACTGAAACTGGGCGGGGGAATTATAGTTCCCACCATGTGACTTGATGGTATTTATGTGTTATTTAGTTGTTTTTGGGCAAGATAACAAAAAGTCTAGGTTGAAGATATACAAATGTGTCAAATGCTTCTTTACTTAATGAGTGTTTGTTATTTAGCATGCTAATGAGTGGTGTTGATAACTAGTACAAACTGGTAGAACCCAAAAATAAGTAAAACCGAAGAAATTAATCATGTCTGAAACACATATAACATAACATTGAGGCTCCTTAATTGAAAGACATAAAATAATAATTCTGATTAAGTTTAATTGATCTAAACTGAGGGAAAATTGTTAATGCAACTTAACTGATTTGTGTGGAAATGATGTACATGATTGCATAATATAAATTCAAAGGATTATTCAGTTCATATTTGAAGGTGCTTCATTGTGGCCAGGCTATCAAGCACTTACTGGCACACCAGCTTTTATTGTTCATTTGTTAACAAGAGGTGCATGAGTGCTGCTTGAGATCGTTTTCCTTGTGAAGGTGTAATTTGTAGAAATTGCAGATGGATGGAGATTCTCAGTCCTAGGGCTGCTCGAACATCATAATGATGAATAGTTTGGTCAATATTGAGATCACGCTCATTTAACACGATTACTCATTGGAAACATCATGCATTTACTGGCCTTAAAAAATGTGTTTTTAACAGTGGATATAAATTGTTGTAGCGCACTCTGCGACATCCAACTGAAAACATATAGTCAACCTTTTTGTAAACTATGTTGTTCTTGGTCATAGCTGTGTGGGCAGTGCTCCGACATACAGTCCAGCTGCGTCTCAGTTGACAAAAGTTCAAGCCCTAACTCAGTCCTGCTGACCCTATTCCCCGAGCACAGAATGATGTGCTTTAAAGCAACATCACTTCTTTGACTCAAGGGCGAACCATCATGAAAAGTTTAGAGCACAAAGAGAAGAGATATTGTGTGCACGCAACACCTAGTATACTGCATCTATTCAACTGTTGTTCATAAGGGTTTTAAATTGTAGTTACCGTGCATGTGAATGATTAGTTTAACGCAATAGCGAGTACCTCACAATTTAGAATCCCAAATAAACTCCAGCAAAATACAGTTCTTTCAAACAAAAGTACAGATCTTTAGGTTTAGATTATGCATAATAATGGGAACACTGGAGCATTGTGTAGTAAGTTTTACCGTGCTGACTGTCATAACCGATTGAGACGCTGTTTGAATGCTGAAAAGAGAATGAGTTTCTGTGAACATAAATTTAACACCTACGGTTTCTCAAACAAAGCTATTGAATGTCTTTAGAATACCTGGAATGTAAAAAAACATTTATGGTGCTTTTATAATAGTTCCTATTTACTTTGGTTTGGTTTGCACCTCGACCAAGACTAGAAGTGTAAATACTCGGATAGTTCAGTGTGTTCAGAATGATCTACCAAATCACATTTCGAAGTAGTGAAGGTCGTAATGAAATTGCTTTTGTTATTAAAAATGTTTAATCCCTGCATTGCTGAGCCTTGAGAATATCTCAGTTTAAACTTGCATGTATGTTAAAAATGATTGAAATACTTATTTACCTGTTGCATTTGACTATAGAAGGTCAATGCGTTCAAGCTTATGTTTATAATTTTATAAATCAAATCATAATCGGAATGTATTTCGATTATCAGGTATGAATATTTGCATGTGGGGCTAGTAGGATGTGAAGCTTTGAAAGAAGTATATTTTTGTTTTACCAAATGGGTTAAATAAATTTCAAATTGTTGTAAGGTCAGTAAATACTTGAAAAAATCTGTTGCTAAGAGATATTACTCATCTGCAGAACAGCGGGATTTACTGAAAGTTACGTAGAAAGAGAGATTTGTGGAGGTGAGATGCCAGAGGAATTGACAGCATTAGTGAGGTTCAGTTTATATACTTATGATTATTAGGAAATATTTTAATATTCTCAGAGCATTTTTTAAATTACTTAATATTGCAAAACTGAACATACTGTATTAATAAGTGTTCACTGTAAGACTGTAAAGACTAAAATCAAATGATTCCTTCACTTAAGTGAATTGGTGGTACTTCAGAAAAGTGCTAATCTTGCAAAAACAAACAAAAAATGTCTTAATTTATTCACGCACACACCCCAAAATGCACATGGGGCAACTTCTAATTGTGTTTTCTTTTTTTTTTAAAGAGCCATGTCATTATGATTTGTCAGAGACTTTCTGCAGATAAAGCAAAATGAGCGAAATGATGTGGGGAGAGTGTGAAGTCCTTAGTGAGGAATTGTTCATTAGCATTAGACAGTAATTAGCTGTTATTAGCGTATTCGCTTACTAGATTCTTTAGGGTTTATATATCTTAGTCATGGGGTTGTGTATGGGATTGGGGTTTGATGTCTATATTCACAATTTTACACTGGTTTTCACCATCCATTGTTTATTTATGGTATGAAACACTCAGCAAAACACAAAAGCTGATTCATTTAATTTATGCATAATGCGGCAAAGTTGCAGACGAGAGAACGGAAGGTCTTTTAATGGAGAGGGTTTGTAAGCTAATCTCTGATTATTATGATGATGATAATGATAAATTATTAAAATTAATATATCACATTAATAACAGGCAATAAAAGATCATTGTGAGTTTTTGTGAGAGAATACAGACTAATGACATCTTGTCTCTCCTTGTTGTTCAATTAAAAATGGTTCAGCATTGCCTGTTATGCCAATTTGAGGAATACTGTATCTGATTATAATAAAAAAAATCTTTCACTTTCATGAAATTTAACATTTTGTCAAGAAGTGCAGCTGTCTCTTTGCACTGCTGACATCATTTTCTGTCTTGTAGCATTTGTGGTTTTTATGCCTACTGGTCCGTACTGCCAGATGGTGCTCACTAATTCTCTGTCGACTGAAGGTGCTTCTTGGAAGTTCATTTTAGAAGTTAAAGTCAAGTTCAAACTTTATAATCAGTCATTATTATCAGCTATTCTGATCATACAAGGTACTGAAGTACATAATAGAGTGTCTTTATAGAGCTGAAATACATTTCTTAGATTAAGGTTCCCAAAAAAGTATTATACTGTAGTTATATTTCTAATTTAATTGGCTACTTTTATTCTACTCTTGAGTTTGGGTTATTCATGAGTAGGGATTTTTTTTTTTTTGGAAACATTTAATTTTCCCGTCACTCTTCAAGGTGTTTCAGTGTTTCTCTATTTTGTTTTCTCAAATGTATTTGAATATTTGTGCTGCTGAGTAATTTTTTTTGATTTGTGAGAAGAACTCAAACCTCACAATAATGTCAACAGGCATTATTTCTTCTTCTGATTTATTTTATTTTATTTTGTCATTCACCCCGTTAGATTTGAAAACATTTTATTTTATATTGGGTATTAATGGAATTCAATAATTTATATTATCATTATTATGATATAACTATAGTACAGTATGTATTTTAATTTTAAATATGACTTTCTTCAGTGGGGTACATGTATCTTGTCACTCTTTTCCATGTAGTTGCTGTATCTTTGCAGGAAACAAGTCTCACAGGTCAAAATTGCACTGTAGAAAGAAATAACTATTACATTTACATTTAGACTATTACATTTAGAAATAACTATTTTCACTTGCAAATGGTGCTTGATCTGTGCATATTTTGAGAAGACTTTTTCACTGGAGAAAGCAAAATTACTGTATAGATAGAGAACTCATTTGAGCTTAAACACGGATTTGGATTGATGTATTTGTTTCTTACAAACATGTATCTTTTCACTTCACAAGATGTTAATTGATGGATTGGAGTGGTGTGGATTTCTTGTGGATTATTGTGATGTTTTTATGAGCTGTTTGAACTGTCATTCTGATGGCACCCATTCACTGCAGAGGATCCATTGGTGAGCAAGTGACATAATGCTACATTTCGCCAAAACATATTTTGCATGCTTCACATTAACAAGTTATATTCCAGAAAATACGGTACACTGGATAGGGAGAAAGAAAATAATACTGGTTGAAAGTGATTACATTTTCATGTCATTTTTTTATTATTTATTTTATTTATTTATTAATGTATTTATTTATTACTTCAGGACAGTCCCCTTAAGATGTCTGCTAGAGCTTTCTTGTGATGATAAAATTGTCCTTTTGTGGTTGTTGTCAGATATATTGATGAGATCCAGTTAGCATCAGCTGTGCTGGACTAAATGTTGTTGTTTTGGAGGCTTGGATCTGTGAGTGAGCAGGCGCCTTAGGTCATATCTCTCTGATGCAACTCTTCCCTAAATCATGAGACATCTCCACTCACTTCTGCTCCTTCTGTCCTCCTGATCCTTTTATTACTGCTAGATCCCCTTTCAGCTTTGGTGTTTTGGAGAGACACTTCTTTATTTCGCTGTTCAGCTCTTGTACACAAACCCTCAGCAGGGTTTTGACTGCACTGGACTGATCTTTGAGGAGCTCTGGGCTTTTGTACTTTTTAAAGCTGTTGTACTTCAAACTGACAAAGTCTGGAGCTGTGTCTCCCTATCTGTCTGTCTGTCTCTCTCTCTCTGGCTTTATATGCGTATTAGTAAACCAAGGCCAGTTTTTACGTATTTAACCCACATCTAACAGATTGTAAAGGGATTAAAGCAGTCAATCAGTCTCATCTCTCCTCTAATAGACATATTAATCATCTGAGCCAAAACCGTATTAGTTATACCAGCTCAGAACTACACCGTTCATATGTGGGCTCCTCGTGATCTATCATTCTCACAAATATTATTATGCGTGTATGTGTGTGTACTTGGTCATAATTTGGGAGCATAGTTGTCCCAGAAGTGAGATAAATCTGACCAAAAAACAAAACAAAAAACAAAACCATGTTTTGGGACTTTTGGAGGACAAAAATTATTAAGATGGTGTTAAAATGCTAAATGTTTTCTTTTAGGTCTATGTTTGGGTTTGTATTCATTAAATTTAAATTTACATCAAACAGTAGATAGTATGTCTTAATTTGTAGCTAAAGATAGTAAAGGTGTGTGTCAGTGACATTTTTGGTTGGATGGACATTTATTAATTTATTATATATATATATATATATATATAATATACAATGAAATTTATGTACAAAATAACTTGAATACAAATAAAATCCACATGTACAATAACTTAAATACATGTTTCATTTATAAATTAAAGTGTGTGTGTGTGTGTGTGTGTGTGTGTGTGTGAGAGAGAGAGAGAGAGAGAGAGAGAGAGAGTGTGTATAATATATAAATATATTAAATATATATTTGAAAAAAATATATATAAAATGACATTTATATACACAGTAACTTGAAAACAAATAAAATCCATATGTACAATAACTTGAATACGTTTCATTTATAAATTAAAATGTGTATGTGTGTATATAATTTTCTTTATTATGTGGTCTTAAATGTGGTGCAAATCTGAGAAAATGTAATGAAATTTATGAGCTAATAGTTTATAATTTTCCATAAAAATACTTTTACTTTAAAAAGTATGTAAAATTTCATTTTAAAGAGAGAGAGAGAAAAACACATGTATTCAGGGTGAAAGGAAAGTTTTTTTTGTTTTGTTTGTACTTTATGGTTACACCACTTGACATGAGTCATTAAATTTGATCTTCCCTGAAAACTCATTTAAAGGTTTTGTCAAAATCAACACGAATGCAAAAAGTAATCTTTCTCACATGTGTAATGTGTTCTAAACTAGACTTTTAAAAGATCTTTCCTTTGTGGTGGTCAGTGCATGTTGTTTATAGCCTCTCTCTCTGTGTGTGTGTGTGTGTGTGTGTGTGTGTGTGTGTGTGTGTGTGTGTGTGTGTGTGTGTGTCAGTGTGTATAGAAATCAGTAAGAGCATGTGTGTAATCCCTAAGGAGTTTTCTGATAAGAACAGAGTTTTTAATCCAGCGTTCATCCAGCTGTTGGACAGAATATCTGTCACCACAGCCGCTCGGTAATCCTTCACTGCTCACGCTCTCCAATCGATCAAATTCAGCATATTTCTACATCATAAGCAAATACATCTACCCCGGTCCATCCCCACACCTCCCCGATCCATCACCTCTCAGACACTTTCACTACAGCTAGAAATGAGCTGGATAATTAGACTCAATATTAATGATTCACAACCAATATTTATGAGCTAATCACCAAGGTTTGCACTTGAATCGATGCATCAGCAGCCTCAATACGGGGCCACGCCACTTGCCGCAATGATATAATGAATTCCTCCCCTCTAAAAATCAATATGGAGATTCGTTTTTGTTCCTAGTAGGGCTGAGCGGATGATAGATCCAGATAGGCCTATCAAAAAGAGAGAGCATGGCAAAGAGAGCTATTTTGTAGCCTCTTTATCCACAAAAGTAATAAGAATAATATCACCCACTGTTTGATTGGCTCTTTTGTTTAATTGACATATTGAAAGATATGGTAATGGCCTTAAAATGGCAAGGAAACTGCGGTTTTGTGAGTTTACATGTGAGTTAATCAATTCCTTTTTTTCTTTTGAGTAAGTGTGTGTGTTAGTGCCTAATAACAGTGTAATGGCAGTATAATAACATCCTTACGAAGCTTAATGAGGGACCGGCGCAGCGGGGCTCGGGGGACCACGGAGGCCATGTTTGGTGTCACATCGTAAGTGCATGCCTAGGGAAACGATTAAAGTAACGCAGCGGACACTGCTGCAAATCTTACTGCAGCAGGAGGGATGCTGGTGGGCTTCCAGCGAGAATTTTTTAAGCTTGATATTCAGCTGGTGAATGTAGGTCAAGAGATTAATCTCCATTTAGCCACCTTGAGCTGTTTTTCCACACTTTAAGACTGAACAAAACACTCTCTGGAATATGTTCCTCTACTCTTGCTCAAAATCGCACCAATGAAGATGCACAAGTACAGATTTACCGCATATGATTGTAATATAATAGGTGTTTTTAGGGAATCAAAAACACATAGTACAGCACAATCTCTGTAATCCCATTCATGAATGGATAGCTCTAATGAATTGATTATTTTTAGTGATTCGAATACATGCAGCTTACAACTAATTGTTATAGCCCGTTCACAACAATAACTATAAAAATAACTATAACCATAAACATATTTGTGTCCACACCAACTCACAATAGCATTCTACTTATTATCAGCATGCACTACAGTTTGTCATCTGCTGCCTTAAGTGATTTTTAAATTCAGGTGGATTCTGATTGGTTGTTAATATTATTTTTATGTTTTTGAAAGAGATTCCAATATTCCAGTATAGTTTTTGTGTGGACTGTGCTATTCTTTTCAGTTTAGAATGATTTTTAAAACATTATAGTTATTGACATAGTTATCGTCCTTGGTGTTAACAGGCCTTTGGACCTAAATTAAAGGGGACCTATTATGCAAAAATCACTTTTATAAGGTGCTTAAACACAGTTGTTTTGCTGCAGTGTGTGAAAACAACCAGCCTATAATTGTAAAAATCCACCCACTCATTTTTTTTAAAATCCCAATAGATCATGAACAGTCTCTCAGAACAAGCGATTTCAGATTCTCCCTAGGTACACGTCACCATAGGGAAATAGTCCCACCCATTTGTGACGCTGCCCTATTAGCATAGACACAGCCCTGAGTGAGAAGCAGCAGTCCACCATTACTGTTTTCTTGCTGTAGCTGCTGGAGATATACAATGTCAGCACAGAGGCATTTCAAGAGTTTGGGTTGCGCTAATGAACATAGTCTCCATAGACTCCCTCCATCTGAGCCGCTGAGGACACTGTGCTTATGTTTCATTTTCGAAGCAAATGTCCCGGAAAAAATCAGTAAAGTCGCCAATTCGTGTAGGGATCAATACCAGTGCTTGGTGCGTGAACGTCAGCTTCAAGGCAAGGCAAGGCAAGGCAAGTTTATTTATATAGCACATTTCATACACAATGGTAATTCAAAGTGCTTTACATAAAAAGGAAGTAAAATAGTCATTAAAAGAATAATAATCACAGCAATAAAAACAAGGAATTAAAAATAATAGAGACAACGAATTAGAAATTGATTTAAAATGAATTTAAAACAGAAATAGAAAATGATTATACATAAAATACAGTGCAGTCAGTTCGGACGATAAAACATGGCCAGACGAAGTAAGTATCACACGTTTGTTTTCCAAATTGCCCTTCTGAAAGAGCTTCTTGGCACTCTGTAAGGCTAATGATGCTAAAGCTACCATTGTCTCTGTCTGTTATCACTGGTGCTGCCTTCATGAATGATCGTAAATAGGAATGTGGTAGTTAAAAGTTGCAAAAGTTTGTGATAGCATGTGATGGCACCACGAGACCAGCTATGTCGTTATTTTTATCACGCCGGGCTCACTGCCTGTGTAATCATAAACACAAATTTATTATGCACAGTACAATCAGATGACTTACTTTTAAACTGAGTACGTTTTGTGTAAAGATAACAGGCTTGTACTAATAGTGGAATGTTTATTTGCAAAGGCTAGCACTGCTATTGCCAGAGCTTGAGCTCTTGAAGCTCCGCCCTCTTCTCCAGGAGCACCTGCTCATTTGCATTTAAAGTGACATACTCAAAAACGGAGCGTTTTGGCTCATACCCTAAAAGTGGAAATTTTAACAAGCTATAAAATATTATCTGTCAGGCTAAAACTTCACATACACTCTGGAGATATCTGAGACTTATTTTACATCTTGTACAAAGGAGCATAATAGGTCACCTTTAATGTAGTTACTCATTGTTTATTAATATGACAGCATGTACAGTAGTTAAAGAAATACATTATGAGTTTTGGCAGTAGTATTTTTAAGAAAATGAATGAATGAAATATATTTTTGTTTGTTTAGTGTATTGCTTTTATATAGTTAGGCCAGTTAATGGACTGCATTTGTTGCCTATATAAAAAAAATTAAAAAACAGTGTAAAAATTCAGTAAAAATCTATTGAAAGAAAAATTCTATATGATTTAACATTACATTTTTGTATCACTGTTGATTGATTATTTTTAAATAGTCTTGGTTTGTATTATTTTTGTCATCAGTAATGTACGAGTTTGTGTTATTTAGTTAATGTTTATTGCATTATTTTAAGTGTTGTGTGTTACCATGATCATGTTTTGTCTTTGTGTATGACCTTATTATCCATCTATATATGACTATTGGCCATGTTTTATGAACATGCAACTTACGATGAACCCATGTGGTTTTTTAATTTACTACCTGTATTATGATGCTGGTATAGTAAGTACATTTAAAGGTACAAAGTAAATTTTGGTAGTTCAAATAGCTTAGTATATTAACATTATATCACTTAATGAAATATATACGGTTCTAAATTATAAAATGTAAAGGCACCAGTATGACATCCCGTAATATCATTTTTTAACTTAAATTTAACTGGATATTTATTTATTTTTACAAAATAATACATTTTAGAGATGTTAAGAAATCTGAACAGTTAAGGAAGGATAATCAGGATAGAAAGGATAATAAAAAGGATAATCAGAATAGTTAAATTCTTTATGATTTCCCTTCATAATTACCACATACATTTTAATTTAGGAGGAGCATTCTTGAACATTCTTGGCTGCTTTAGCTGTAAATTTAATTTAATACTGTGTTTTTGTTTAATGCATTTTCATTTTCTCACAAAAATTAGTTTGAGATCAAATTGGTGAACCCCATTTGAAGCCCCTTTCATTATAGCAGGAATGCTGGGCCATAAATATAAATATTAAAATTACATCAAAAGGGCAAATGCCAACTGTGTTTACACATATACTCTGTATATATACAGTATATGTGTGTGCAACAGCTTGTACACAACCTCTGATCAGCATCTACATGTTTATGTATGGTATGGCCTTTAAAGTAAATTAATTCTTAATGTATACATTTATACTCCCAGCTAATCCATAACATGAATATGCCGAGGACTGTTTCATTACCATATATCTGTAGTCTCATTACAGGCTGAGAAATAACACCTGATTGAACAGTTTCCTAGCACATGCAGCTCTGCTGTCCCAGAGACAATATTTCAGACCGAATCACGTTGACCATGTTAGAATAAAGGTTTGGAGTCTGTAATAACAAGAACGACCTAAACAGCTGCGTACATTTAGCAAACAATGTGCAGAGAGCATCGACAGCAGACAGCATTAAAAACTCACACTGGGATTTGGCCAAAACAAATGAGCTTGGACTGGGTTTGAGTCATCAGCATTTACATTGGTCTGAGTCACAGAAGCGCAAAAACTCGTGAATATATTTCAGTGAGATCAAAGCGCAAGGCGCTGCGAGGCATGCTTCCACTGTAGAAACATTTACCACTTTCTGAATATCCCACCATGGTCATTTTTCATAAAAATCATGATTCTCCCAAAGTGATCTTTGAAAGCCAGACGCGGGGCACAAGACAAACTGGCGTCAGACTCCGTTGAGCAGAGGGGTAAAAACGTCAAAGCTGCGTTTCCCTGCAAATCCATCAAAGCTGTAATGCAATGAGAAAACAGTGCAGCTTCCGAGGAAGAATACACAAACAACAATGAATACAAGTGCAGGAGAGAGGACCAGAACAGACGGGACCCAATTTAAAGGCTCTGCTGTGTGTATATGGAAAATGAATAAAGGTTAAATGTTATGGTTTGGTGTTTCAGGAGGGAGTGTGTATACCTCTGCTGTAGCAAAAATAATCTTGGTGAACTTTGACTGGTTTAGTTTTATTTTAGTTGGCTTCCTCAGCAGTGACTTTCGCAGTATGTTAAGGAGGTGGTGGAAAGTTTATCTTCATAGATAAGAGTTGGTGTGGGACCACCAAGGTGTCCAAGCCCAGAGCGTTATAACCAGTGGATAAGTGTTATACAAGAGATTTCGTGTGTGGTCTGAAAGTTTACTGCACAGTTCAAAGTAACATTAGTAAAAGGTCGTTGTACTTTTGACAAGAAATAAAACTCAGTTTTATGCATAAACACATACAGCTGTATTGTTATATGTGCACTGCAGCTCCCATGACACACACATACTTGAAGAGGTAATGCTTTCAGAGGGTTCAGTCTTTGCCATAATCTGTCACTATACCTTTAAGTTATTACTATGATGATGATAAATCCTAAAATATTGAATATCTGCTATTGAATATCCAATATATCAACTAATATTTAAATGAAACACGCTGATTTAGTCCAATAATTGATATGGTGCCAATATATTTGTTACGCATTTGAGTTCCTGTTTGTCCTTATTTGGTTCTGTTCCTGTTCTTATTAGTTCATTGGTCTAATTATCATTGTCTTATCACCTGTGTTCTATTAATCATCTCGTTTGCTCCTTTGTTTCCTGTCCTTTATAAGCCTTTAGTTTCTGTAAGTTTTAGTTTCTTTAGTTTTAGTTTCTGGGAATACTCATCATTTATGAGGGTGTGTCTTGGAACCCAGAGCACGCTCCCGTGTCGGATCCAGCCCCAGAGCTCGCTACTGAAAGCTATCCAAGGTCTCCTGTTTCTCTGCTGGTCCTGTCCAGCCTTTCTCCGTCTCCCTCGTCTCCGCTGGTCCCGTCCAGCTCCCCATCGTCTCCCGAGTCTCCTTCGCCTCCGCTGGTCCTGTCCAGCCCTCCGTCTCCTGAGTTCCCCAAGTTAGCCAGCTCTGCTCCTCGAAAGCGCCCTCCAGAGCGCTCTCCAGTGCCCGCTCCTCTAGAGCGCCCTCAAGTGCGCACTCCAGTGTCTGCTCCTCGAAAACGCCCTCCAGTGGCCGCTCCTCTAGAGCGCCCTCAAGTGCGCCCTCCAGTCCCCGCTCCTCTAGAGCGCCCTCAAGAGCGCCCTCCAGTGCCCGCTCCTCTAGAGCGCCCTCAATGCCCGTGGCCGAGCCGGCTAAGGCCACGGAGGTTCCGCCATGGCATCCCGAGTCTTCTTATCTGCCATGGCCTCCCGAGTCCCCCTGATCCACCATGGCCTCCCGAATTTCCTGATCCGCCATGGCCTCCCGAGTCCCCTGATCTGCCATGGCTTCCGTAAAGGCCAGCTCCGCCATGGCTTCCTGATCCGCCCTGGAGGGGGGTGATCTGTCACGTGTTTGAGTTCCTGTTTGTCCTGATTTGGTTCTGTTCCGGTTCTTATTAGTTCATTGGTCTAATTATCATTCAGTCTTATCACCTGTGTTCTATTAATCATCTCGTTTGCTCCTTTGTTTCCTTTCATTTATAAGCCTTTAGTTTCTGTATGTTCTTGGTCTCGGTTTAATGTCATTTTGTATGGTCTACGCGAGATGATGCAGATTAAAACCCCTTTACATTTACTCTCTCGTCTTTGCCTTTATCTACAACCACGACCTGTGACAATATTACACATCTCTGGAATTAAATAATTTATAAATGAATGAATGAACAAATGAACGAACGAACGAATGAACGAATGAATTTAGTAAAGGGTTTAATCTTTGCTGTAATCTTGGTATAAAATTTAGTTCTAGATGAATACATTTATTTAGTAAGTAAATGGTTAAATCTTTGATATAATCTATCGATATTCAATTACGTTAGTTCTAGATGATTATCTAAATCTTAAAATATTGAATATCTGCTGATTAATATCTAATATTGCCCCCCCCCCCAAAAAAATAAAAAAAATAAATCATCTAATGACTGATATGATGCCAAAATACTGAGCATCCCTAGAATTTATATTTACAGTATATTACTGAAATAAATAAATAGATGGATAAATAAATAAATAATTACATACATTATTATTTATAAACTGTAATTTTTTCAATATACATTTAAAAATTAATGTATTTATTTATTAAATGGTTTAATTTTTGCTTTTAATTTTTATGTTTTAGATAATGGTCTAAATCTTAATGTATTTAGCCAATTATAGATATTTTATTTAAATAATAAAATAAATAAATAAATACATGCAATTATTTAAATAAATGTCATTAACTTTTTTGGCCTGTTTTCCAAGATTTATTCAATTTCTGCACTTAAGCTAGCACACACACTCATACGGAAAAGCCAGTACGACCTTAAGTGTTAAATCCCCACTGTATCAATTATGCGTATAATGCAAATGCTCTGCAGTTATCTAATTTATCTAATATGGTGAATGTTCACTGTATTATGTATTATATATAACTATTTTCTCATTGCACATTTAACACTTTTAAAATCTTTAGTGTGAAACAGGTGAAAATCACAAGTTCAAATCTCAGATTGCACTTCACTTCTATGTAAACTAAATAGCTGTGTGAATTTGGTTGCATATATTTTATGATTTTTACAGTTCTGATTGTTTTGACCTGCACAGGTGAAGACACTCATTGGCAGTCTGACAGAAGCAGAAGTGGGATGAGATGGCCACTGCAATGAAGGAAGCATAGGAAACTGCTTGGGAAAGGTACAATCCTGATACAAGAACACTGTGAGTCCAATCCTGTAAAACTGCTTCTATTTAACTATTTACATTGTATATTAATTTAGTTTTGACAGTGGGAGTGTTTATGGATGTGGACACATCAGATCAGTGAGAATTATTTCTGTATATATGTGTGTCTATGCACATGTGTGCTCAGTTCACTGGGCAAGAGAACAGTAGTGTGTACTCAGCTCGTGTTTAACAAACACACTCCTTCGCTAGAGCGGATCAAAGCTACGGTACACTCTATCTCAACTGTTCTGTGGGAAGAAAACCCTGACATACAACTCTCCCTGTCTCCTCTTCCACCATGTGCTCAAAAACGGTGTCATATCCTTCTACAAATCCTCATTTTTATGTAAATATATAGCCTACGCCTGACAATGCATTTTGTACTTGTATAAAAATCCATATTTGTCATATAAATACATTTTGACCCCTCAAGACACTACAGTTTTGTATAAATAGACCGGAAAAATGATGTAACATGCATACAATGCAGTGTCGCTCGCGGGATGTACCTGCCCTCCTTTACTCAGCATCAGTGTTGATATTTCTTCAGTTTTAATCTTATTCTGTGCTCAGAATAAGTCAGGTTGTTTTTTTTTTGTTGTTTTTTGGGGGGGGGGGGTTAAATAACTACTTTTTTGTATCCCAGCTTAGTATTCAGAAACTACTGTAAGTAAAACATTTTAGGCTGATTTCCCGAAAAGTTAAATAATGGTGCAATAGTGCCCACCCCCTTTTTCAGCTGCCTTAATTCTGGAAGTATTTTTCCAATTAATTTTTCCTACAGAGATTTTAAAAAGTCTTCGTTAAAGATTTATAAGCCTAGCTACTACTTGTAGGTGAATCACAACTTTACTTTGATTTTGATTGACTAAACTGGACAAGACGGTACAAGACTGTATACTTAATGGCTTCAACGAGGGAACAAACTACAATCCCATGAAGCATTGCAAATAACAATCAAACTAAAAGTGATGGAAAAATACAAAACTATTGATTCATTATGAAATTTACAGTGCTTCATTGGAGTAGACATATTTTGGTGTACTTTGCTTGTATAATTTGTCTGATTGGTGGACATTTCTCTGCAGAATCATGGGTAATGTAGTTTTTCACCAGGAATTTCACGGTTAAACACTTTTGGGCCCAGTTTCATAGACAGGGCTTAGCCTAAACCAGGATTAGGCCATAGTTCAATTAGGACATTTAAGTAATTTTTATAAACATGCCTTAGAAAAAAGCATTACTGGTGTGCATCTTAAGACAAAACAAAGGCACTGACATGTTTTAAGGTCAGTCAGTGCAAGTTTCTTTCAGTTGAAACAGCTCAGATTTATATTTAATCTAGGATTAGGCTTAAGCCTTGTCTGTGAAACCGGGGGTTGTTGTTGTTATTGAAATAAGGCAGGTTGAAGGCTTCAGTAATGGTAAGCATTTACCATTGATTAGCATCATTGTAGCTCACAGTAGGTCTGTTTATAAGCTATTAAAAATCAACTGAATCAAAATTATAATTTCTACTTTTGGAACCCAACTGTTCCACTCAATTTGAGTGTCAGGACTCTTTATTTATAAGATTAATGCAATATTTTTTTTGCTGTTGACACTTTGTTTCCCTTTGTGTTCTTTAACAAACAAATCGCATCCATTAACATTGTTAGCTAGCTACAGTAGCTAACAGCTTGCTGGTTATCATTGCTGGGTAGTAACTGATTTCATGTAATCTGAATTATGTAATCAGATTCCAAAAATGAAGTACTTGTAATTAGAGTATATTACATTTTAAAATGCTCATAATCAGATTACAGTTACTTTTTGTAACATGTGGTCAGGACACAGAGGTAAGTAAAATCACACAAACGTTTATTGAACAGGTTGGAGTCTTTGAGCTGTGCAGGGGTGACTTGAGGTGAGTAGATGATAATTGGATGTATATACGGGTGATAGATATGGTAGATGATTGGAATGTCCTTTTCCCACAGATATGGAGATCCACGGAGACAAGGGGATCTTCGGGAGCACACTGACCACGGAGACAGACGATCTGGGAGGAGAGGAGAACACAAGGAGCAGAAACAGGAGGTAAGGATCAAAGGGTAAGTATCGTAAGGCATATACTCAGCGTCAGCTTTGCAGGAGTAGAGTCCACGTTGTAGATACGAGATCGGACACTGAGGGGAATGTGGAGTGTGCTTAAATAGGTGGCTTGATGACTGTGGTGATGAGGTGCAGGTGCTCGTGATTAGAATTCAGGTGAGGCGGATCGTTGTGATTGTCTGAGGGGAGAGCCTGGCCGATCCGTGACACTTTTATGGATTACATGATTACATATTATTCACACCATGGCATTACATTATTCATAATTTATTTAATTCTTCTTTTTTCCTCTTTTAAATGTTCCATTCTAAAAATGCTACTGTGTGTCATACCATTCAGCTTTGATTATGTTCCCAAAAACAGACATAAAGAAATATTTCAAGAATATATATTTCTTTCCCTTTGCTTTTTTATATCAGTATGGTACATTTAATGGTAAATTTAAAACACATTTGATGAAAAGTAATCTAAAAAGTATTCAGAATACATTACCTAAAATGAGTAACCTAGATTACGTTACTAACTACAGTTTTCATCATGTAATCTATAATCAGTAACAAAAAACAGTTTGTAAGTAATCTACCCAGCTCTTCTGGTTATCTGATTGTTTGTGGCTTTTTCTGTCTGGACACTACATTTCTTGCTGCTGAATGTCATTTAGAGGTAATTCGTTATAGACTTATTTCTCATTGTTTAAGATATCCTAGAGGCACATCACACATCGCGACGTCATGCAGCTTGTGAATTGCTGTGGGAGTTGCTTCACTGAAGGTGCGAATCTCAATCGCTGAAGGATTTGCCTCACTGAACTATGAAGCGTAATCGCTGTGTGAGTGTGAATTGCAGCAAAACTGCCAAGGTAGATTTGTAAGAATGGCATTGTAAGTAGCCACAACCACAGCAGAGAACATTCAGACCGGTGTTATGTGTAGATGTAAGAGAACTAAGTTGACCTTCCTTTCCATAGCTGGAAGAATGAAAAGGACTATATTATGATTTTCCTTGTGGAACTAATAATATGTATCTCATGTCCCACAATAAATTTCTACTCACACTCATTTGATGTTTAATGTACTTTACTGTTCAAAAGTTTGATTTTGGTATGATTGTTCTAAAGTTAAAGTCTCTTTTGCACTATTTTCTATTTCAATAAATTTTATAATTTAGTCCTGTGATGCAAAGCTGAATTTTCAGCATCTTTACTCCAGTCTTCAGTGTCACATGATATGACAGAAATCATTCTAATATGCTGATTTGCTGCTTAAGAAACATTTATTACTTCCATTAATGTTTCATATTTTTGGTGGATAAGTGCATATTAGAATGATTTCTGTCATATCATGTGACGCTCAAGACTGGAGTAATGGCTGCTGAAAATTCAGTTTTGCCAACGCGAAAATAAATTACATTTTTAATTGTATTAAAATAGAAAACAGTTATTTTAAATAGTAATAATATTTCACAATATTACTGTTTTACTGTATTTTTGATCAAATAAAGGCAACCTTGATGAGCATAAGAGACGCCTTTGAAAAACATTTTAAAATCTTTCCGACCCCAAACCTTTTAACAGTAGTATATATAAAAAAAATAAAAATAGATAATAATTATTTATTTGTCTATTTTTACTGCACAGTTTTTTTTACAACTTTTTGTAGAAAAAAAAATATTATATTAAAAAAATATATAAAAACAAAGCAATATTAGCCAGATGGTAATGATAGCAATATTAGTAAGAAGAAAGTACACTGAAATATACCTTGCTGACATGTAATGACGCTATATTCCAAGTTTTCAGAAGTCATTCTGTTTCATTCTACAGAAAAGAGAAGCATGAACTTCTCTTTCTGTGTTCCAGAGACGAACACAAAAGCA
The DNA here is from genome assembly GCA_021397915.2 of Tor tambroides. Lineage (NCBI taxonomy): Eukaryota > Metazoa > Chordata > Actinopteri > Cypriniformes > Cyprinidae > Tor > Tor tambroides. The sequence continues at coordinate 5,790 of JAFVLL020028686.1, read as the reverse complement.
TATGACTAACTTTCTTGTAACAAAAAAAACAACAAAAAGAGAGAGATAATTAGATTTGGAACCAGGTTTGGATCAACATGAGGGTGAACTATTCTTCTAAAGCAGGGGTGTCAAACTCAGTTCCTGGAGGGCCGCAGCCCTGCAGAGTTTAGCTCCAACCCTGCTCCAACACCTAAACTATGTAGTTTTCAATTGAGCCTGAAGGACTTGATTAGCTGGATCAGGCATGTTTAATTAGGGTTGGAGCTAAACTCTGCAGGACTGTGGCCCTCCAGGAATTGAGTTTGACACCCCTGTTCTAAAGGTTACAGGCTTAGGAGAATGTACTGTAAAAAAAGTCACTGAATTCCTCCTGTATATTTTGAAACAGACTAGCCCAGACAATGACCATAAAGGCAGGAAGATGGTCTTTTCTCCTCCCCCTCATTACAATAACAGCACCAGTAGAAAAGCAGTATTATCTGGAAGTTAAAGCAATATGACAACGTCAAATAACAGTTCAAGAATTTCACTTCTTGTATCCTTACCATAAAATAAAGCAGGAAAGCAGGCTTAAAAGCCCTATTTCTATAGTCCTGTGTATGTGTGTGTGGTGGTACCCTCAGGGAGACAATCTCTCCCCTGAAAATGAAAAATACTCCAAATGTGTTTTATAGCCCTCTCTGCGCTCCCCTCAGTACTTGAAGCAAATGCATTTCCATCAAGTGCTGGAATAATTTACCACATACATTCCACGTTTTTCCCCCTTTCCTCACTGGTTTTCCCCTTGTGAAAGAGAAGAAGCAAGAGCAAAAGAATCTGCAGTATTTAGCGAAAGGCGTTCCGCGGCTCTTCCTCGTTTGTATGTTTTTGTTGTGTCCTGTTTGGGATTGAATGTTGGGTCTGTTGGGAAGAGGAAGGGTGATGTATGGCCAGGTTTGAGCGATGGGTTCTGGCCCACCCCTCGCATGTACAGTGCACTTGAAGGAAAAGAGTGCTGTTGTGTGCTCTGGGACTAGTCCAAGACTCATGGAGGGCCTGGGGTTAAACCTGCTGTAAACACTGAAGAACGAGTGCCTGCTATTCATCCATCATTACGCCAATTAATCACATGCCGTTCTCTTAACATGCAAGGGGTTTCATGCTTTTTTTTTTTTTTTTTAAACAAGCCCAGATGGAGTGGTTGGTGCAGGCAGGGCATGTTTAAATATAGAGCCTTTGTATTCAGGGATGGTGTTGCATTACAAAATATCACCTCATTTTACTTCCACATCTACATAGTGATGTGTGTGTATGCTGCTAATGCCTTTTTTATGCAAATGTATATATCCATTTGTTCATTAGTAAGTCATGTAGTGAGTTTACTGTTCAGTTTTTGGAGTAACTCACTACAAGTGACTAGTAACTCAACTGTCTTCAAAGAAGCTTTTCCATTAACAAGCTGCTCTTTCCAATGAGAAGTACGTGCAATTTAAACGCTACAGTACACTGATAAAAAGGAGTTGTAGGATTTACTTTGAAACAATTTTCACTCATTAATTGCTAAATATATCACAAGTAATTACAAAGAACATTAAACAGTGACATCAAGTAACACACTGAATTAAATGAAAAACTTAAATGAATTAAATGAAAATTTCAGTGAATATTTAAGTAGAAAGTCTGAAATAGTATTTTACTGATAAAACATACTCGAATAATCCTCATTTACGACTTCAATTTTTTTTATATATTATTCTTTTTCATATTTTTCATATTATGTGCACAATAACCAAGCAAATGTCTCCTAAACTGCTCTCTCTCTCTCTCTCTCTCTCTCTCTCTCATATATGTGTCTGTGTGTGTGTGTATATATATATATATATATATATATATATATATATATATACACATACACATACATACATACATAAATATTGCTCTAGTGGAAGGTTCAAAGCTACCTGCAAAGCTATCTGAAAAACTATTTTGCAAGTGCACCTAGGGCAAAAGCTGCTTAAACACAAATGATGGTCAAACCAAATGTTGATTTAATTTAGTTAATAGAAGTTAATTGATAAAGAAAATCTATTTATGACATTATTTTTGACAGCATCCTCATTTTACAGCATTTTTACCTAAGTGCCTAAAACTTTTAACAGTACTGTAGCTTTGCAGGTAGGTTTCTTGAAGCATCTTGGAGACGTTGCCACAGTTCTTCTGGATTTAATCTCAGTTTGTTCTGTTTGTTCATGTCATTTCAGACATGCATACATGCATACATATATATACGTATATATATATATATATATATATATATATATGTGTGTGTGTGTGTGTGTGTGTGTGTGTGTGTTTAATAATTATTCTGAAATAGGCCAAAACTATAACTGAAAATATTAAAATATATTTCTGTATAATTTTTAGTTGAATTTTGTGTAAATGTGTGAGTTCGAGTGTAATGCTTTCACCATAATTATGATCCTCAGTGGTTTCTTGGATCTGCATTCTTTAACTGCACTTAATTTAATTGTGGACAGTGGTTGCATAGAGTGGAAGTTTTCTTAACATAAAATTACCAACTCAAATTCCTTGCGAAGCAGAAACATAATTAAAAAACTCCAATAACATTAGACGTGTCAAGTAACTCAAATGAGTCTCTTTCAGTTAAATACACACACAACAATACACCTTATTATGCCAAACTGTATTTAGCATGATAAGGTGTAAATTGTATTCATGTAAAAATATTTTTACAGCTTGTAATGTAATGCACATGAATTGCCTTTTGGAGCTGTGTTCTGTAATATGAAGTGTAAAAAAATAACTTCAATGTATCTATCTACTCTTTGTACAGTAAGTTTGCAAAAGAGTAACTTTACTGTAGCCTAACTTTATGATAGTTTCAAAGTAGCTTCAGCTAAAACTGTTGCATTTATAACCCTTAACAATTGTTTATGCTCATAACCGCATTATAACCTACTGTCTGAGCGCCTGCTAGTGTTGCAATTTTTTTTTTATTCCCATCTAATTTATCCGTCTGCCATTTACAAAGCGGATAATACAAGATATTTTGCTTCTGAAAAGGTCAGTCAACTCATATTAGTGATTCCTTTAATCAGACAAATTTCAGAGGGTGTGGTAGAGGCGCTTTCATCTTCAGAGTATCTGGACCGCATCTGTTCTCGGCATTACGCCACCTTACGCATTCACAGTACAGCTACAGACATCTACAAAACCTTTCTTTATGAATAATTAGGGCACAGATCAGTGCTGTGATTGTGCCTTTGCCATTTTTTCTGTTGCACATCAATTCCTTGTTTATGGGATTTACTTTCCCATAAGCCCTTTGTCTGTTCTCTAGTCATGCTGCCAGTAGGCTGAGCTGTTAGCCTGTTCTGCTGCTAGCCGGTGATGGAGTGGATCTCTCCCCAGGGTGACTAATATCTGACCTTCCACCGGCAGCCCCTTTAGCCCACAGACCTGCCCAGAGGCACGGGTGAAGCACAGCTCTGATTCTGACCGAGTCAGCGCCTCCCTAAATGAGAAATATTGAGCGGCAGTGAGCAGCAGGGAGGGATGCAGTGTGAGGGAGAAAATATTGGGTTTGTTTCCTCAGATTACCTGTCAGGTTAGGTCTCCAGTCTCTCCTCCACTCTATTCCGCGGCATTACGTTATGTTCCCGCCGAACACACATCAAGTGCCTGACAACCTAATCTTCCCCAAAAGAAGCAAACAGTACTACAACCTGCAGAAAGTGTTCTTGTGAAGAGCCGATTCAAAGAGCTAAACAATATGACTAAAAACCTCTCTTGTGACGCCAGTCCATCTGGTTTATTTCAATGGCAGTTTAAAGCAGGTCGGTTTCCGTAGCGATATTCTCATGTATTTGCGTTCTTCACAAGAAACATCTAATTTTTCTTGATACCTCAGCTAAAGGACACCTCCTCGATGTCTCAACCATTTACCGTGGCTTAACGAGACGGGAGGGTAAACCAAATTAAACAACAATCTATTTTCTCCCAAATGCCTCAAACTTTTAATTAGGACAAATCAATCCAGCAGAATAGTGAGAGTGAAAGGCAAAATAAACAAATAAAAGAGTAATTAGCAAATTACACCATGCCTGTTCCAGAAGGAGGGATGGGAAGGGAGCTGTGTGATCGTTGATAGAGGGGGGCGGCCAAACAAGGCGGATGGACACATGGGACAGAGATATGAGGACATCTGTATTCCACATGAACAAAACTGAGCATGTTCCCTGTGAAAACATTTGACATTCAGCGCTTTACACACTGACGTTTGCCAATTCCCAGGAAGCTCTTTGCCTGGTCGGGTTTTGCTGTCCATTAAAATCAGTTTTATGGCGCCTGTGATTCTACAGCAGGCTGGACTGAATCACATCTTGCATGAGAAGAGAAAATGTCCTTAAATAGAGAAATATGAAGAAAACAAATATTCTAGGATGAAACCAATGAAACCTAGCATTCAAAATGTACTTCAAGAGCACAAAAAAGGCTACATTAATTGTGAATTGGTGTATTTTGGAGGTGCAGAATAAAATATAGATTTTCTGATCAATCTTCATATGAACAATCTTGATTTTGATTATACGTCATGCCATTTTCAGTAGCTGTATGAAAATGTATTTGTACATTCACTTGTTCAATGCATTTGAACAAATGATTCTTAAGAGGTTCCTTTTAGTGAATCAAAACCATACAGCCCAACCAGTGTAGTATGATTCATAAATAAATAGTTCTTAAGAGCCAGTTATTTTTAGTGAATCAAAAACAAACAAGGCAACCAATGCAACCTGATTCACAAAACAAAGGATTCTAAAAAGCTGTTACTTTTTGGCGAATCAAAAACATATGGCATGACTAGCGTAGTACAATTCACTGACAAATGACTCTTAAGAGCCAGTTCATTTTAGTGAATCAAAACCGTACAGCCCAGCCAGTGTAGTATGATTCATAAATAAATAATTCTTAAGAGCCCGTTCTTTTTAGTGAATAAAAATCATGCAATGCAAATAGTGTAGTATGATTCGATAACAAATGTTTCTTGAGAGCCAGTTCTGTTTAATGAATCAAAACCATACAGTGTGACCAGTGTAATATGATTCACTAACAAATTACTCTTAAGAGCTGTATTTTTTAGTGATTAAAAAACATGCAGGACAACCAATGTAACCTGTTTCACAAATCAAGACAGTACTTTTTAGTGAGTCAAAAACATACAGTGCAATCAATATACTCTGATTTACAAAACAAAGAGTCTGTACTTTTGGGTGAATCAAAAACATACTGTATGGCGTGACCACTGTAGTATGATTCACCAAACAAATGACTCTAAAAAGCTGTTACTTTTTGGTGAATCAAAAACATATGGCATGACTAGTGTAGTATAATTCACTAACAAATGATTCTTAAGAGCCTGCTCTTTTTAGTGAATCAAAACCACAGTGTGACCAGTGTAATACAACTCGCTAACAAATGATTCTTAAGTGCAGGTTCTTTTTTAGTGAATCGAAAACACACAGAGTAACCAATGTAACCTGATTCACAAGGCAAATGTCTATTAAGAGTCTGTACTTTTGGGTCAATCAAAACCATACTATATGGCTTGACCACTGTAGTGTGTTTCACCAACAAATGACTCTTAAGAGCCAGTTCTTTTTAGCGAATCAAAACTATACAGCCCAACCAGCGTAGTATTAGTGTTGCTTTCGTAAACGAAAATTATGACTAAATATCGTCGTCAACGAACCTTTATCACGTGACGAAAACGAGACAAGACGAAACGTAAATGCTGGTCATGTGACGATG
>JAFVLL020028682.1:22500-33766 GCA_021397915.2 Tor tambroides | reverse complement strand
ATTAAATTCCACGTGCATAATAAAGCAATAACTCACAAAATGTTACAGTAATTTTAAAGTGCTTTTTACCAAATACATGGGTAGCCTGCAGGCTACTAATAAAAGTAAAAAACTTTTTTTTTTAAATGTATAGGTTATAATAATAAATTATTGTTAGAAATGTACATTTATTTAAATTTGTAGCCTACATTACAATTTACATTTATTATGAACACTAATCAGAATGAACATTTCGTTCAATTAGGCTAGCCGTTGGCTGTTTACAGTAACTTGAACGTTTCAAACTCGACTCATCCAGTCAGAAATAGCAGGGACCATCTGTATTCATTTCTTCTTTATTTTGAAGGTCTAAATATTTTCTACTATGTTTAAATAATGCCTTTCATTAAACTATTGGATATTCGACATTACTTTATGGACCATTAACCAGGCTATTACTGGGAACCAAGAACTGCAACTTCTACTTCCATTTATAAAATTCCATTTTTTAAAAATAGCCTAAACTAGAATCGAATTATTTTAAAGAACACATACGATGAGTAGCATCATTCCAGAACGAACGACTCGTACGGTTACTTCCAGTTTCCCGAACGAGTCAGTAATATTAGGAGGTTCTTTTGAGTGAATCAAAACCATACAGCGACAAGTGTATTCTAATTCCCGAACGATTGACTCTTATGAGTCGTTTGTTGTTAGGGAATCAGAAACACTTCGGTTACTGATTCTGATTCACTTCATCGTCATAATGTCCGACTCGAAATACTAACTCTTTTTTTTTCTCTCTCTCTCTCTCAACGCACTTTTTGCAAGAGCATCTTATCAAATGTACTTCTAATATATATAATAAAAACTGGAATCCTTTTTAAAACATTACGGACATGAACTCTGTTTTTCTCTCTTTATCAGCTGTGGTGGTTCTTGCGTTTGTTCTCTGCTGGCTGCCTTTCCACGTGGGTCGTTATCTCTTCTCCAAATCATCCGAGGCCAATTCTCCTCTCATCTCCCAAATCAGCGAATACTGCAACCTGGTCTCATTCGTGCTGTTTTACCTCAGCGCAGCGATCAACCCCATCCTCTACAACCTCATGTCAAAGAAGTACAGGAGCGCCGCGTGCAAACTGTTCGGAGCCAAGCGCGCTCCCGGACGATCGGTGCAGAGCATCGTGAACGCGGAGAGCTTTTCGGTGTGGAATGAATACAGCTGGAGCACGTGACACAAGAACAGCCGCGATTAATAAATGTGCACTTTTAAACAGACTAAAAATCTTCACGAGAATGAAAAGGACGGTCAACATTAACCTCATCAATTTTGGTGATATACTTTTCATTTCAACCATCTGATGTCATTAAAGCCATTGCGTATATTCAGTTTAGCCTGTATATAGCAGTAAAAATAACTTTATCAAACTGCTGAGCCATGAAAATGATATTATTATTAAATTATATAATGCTGATTGAAACCTTTTTGGTATTAAAATGATTTTAAAAAAAAATACATAGGGTAGAGTGGGGGGGAACGCCCCCCTTAAGGATTGTGTCGTTTTTTTTTTTTCCCCCTGTGAAACAAAAGTTAAATGTGTTCAGAAAAGTTATCATAGTTTTAGTGACAATGGCATAAATTATATACCAAGTATGAAAAACGTCCAGAGTTTTCAAGTTATTAGATTTTTAACAAAAATTCTACATTTGTACCAAGGGGGCGTTTTACCCCACCTATGGGGCAAAATGCCCCCCAGTCTGACAAAACAATTTGCTTTAAACAGTTTAGCTTAAAATGAAAAAGAATATAATCAATAATTATGAATTACAAAATTATAATAGCCTATTTGAAACATTTTGTTAGCTGATGCTAACTGACTAGCTAACTAGCTACCTGATGCTAATTTGGTCATTTTGAAATATAAAAAAAAATATTTTTATTCAACCAACTAGTTAGAATACATTTGATAGATAAACAAAGGATCTGATGTTCAGAACAGAGTAACTACTGTAATTGCCCATTGCCCCCTGGGGGCGTTTTACCCCACTGACTATGTTTGAGAAAAAAAAAAATGTCTTTCTGAAAATATAATTATATTTTTATTAAATAACACATACTCCCTATCTACAGGCCTTACTGTTCTCATATCATGTATAACTGTGATGTTCTACAAAAGTTTTAAAACGCTTTTTTTCTTACTGCTTAAAATTAGATCATTTACTGTGAAATCCGTTTTCTCTCTGGTATATCACCAGTGTAAGCTTCATGGTGAAAACTTCTACATCACTCTTGTCAACGTAGTCCATAGTTACAATAAAAATTTATCTTGTGGTTATTTTGGGAAAAACAGGGGGGGGGGGGGGGGCGTTTCCCCCCACACGACCCTACATTAATTTAGCTTTTTTTTTTGTTGGTTGCATTTTAGGCACAACATACCTAGTAGTGCATATACCAAATGTTATTGTATTTTATGAAAATGTTTACACACAGGTATTGCCATCATCAGCAGACACCAGCAGTGTAATGATTCCCTTTACCCTGGTATTCATGCAAACTGTAAATATGCACACTAACCCAAAAATGCCTTAAACTGTGTGAAGTACTGGATGACAGAGCACTGTAGATGTAAGCACTCTAACATTGTACCCTATGTGGGAGAGATACAATGGTGCTGAATGATAAAATCCCATGCCATAAAAAGCTCCCACCAAGCTTGTGTTATCAGATTATGTTACATAAATGTGTAGCAGCCATAAAAAGTGCACTTATTGCAGGTTTGTGAACACTGCTGCCACAGTAGTTTTGTGTAAGCTTTGTGTTTGAATTCAGCCTATGTTGCTTGTTGGCAATGACATTCTAATTAATGTAAAACTATTTCTTGAGATGCTTGTAAAACACTGAGAATATTTCAGTGGAATTTTAATATTTATGAAAGACATTTGATATATTGTGTCTATTTGCCTTTAACGCACACTGTGATGCATTTTATGGAATGTGTTATTGTGTAAAATATATAAAGATTTTGATGTCTTGCAGTATTGCTTGATTTTAAAATGAAAATGTTTTTGACTATAGAACTTGTCTTGTAATTGTTTATGAAAATACATTTAAAAAAAACTTAGAGAAACTGGGTCTGTACTTTTACAAAAAGAAAAGAACAGTCACAACAGACTCCTTAGAACATGTATACATATGTATACAATTTTTTTGTGTCCTTCTGTAAAGGTAAAATAAAAAAAAGAATTAATTAAAATAAAGAAAGAAATAAAGAAACAAATATATATATATATAAATGAAATGCAAACTTCGTTTCAGAAATTTTTAAAAATTTATTGTGTATAAATATATTACATATATACTACAGATACATAATCATCTTAAATACAAAGGGTAGTATTTTCAATATCTATACATTTAAATTGATATGGTAGTTTTTTTTAAATATGTCTACGATTATAATTTACATCAATAAATGTGACAGTTATGCTTAAAAAAAGGTAATATGGAATGATTTTCATGAAACAAAGCGCAAGCATGGAAATCTATGTCTAGGCCACTTATTACCTGATATTCAGCTAAATGCAACAACAACAAAAAAAAAGTTTAAAACAAACAAAAAAAGTATTTCTGTTTTCCACTTAAAAAGATTCTGGGTCTTGAGTTCTTAAAAAGTGTTCTTCAAGTGTTTCCACTTCAAGTTTTCTATTGTCAAGTCATTTCAAATTCTTTTAATCAGAAAACAATGGAATGTTTGTCTAAAAACTTCAGCAATACATATATAGTCTACAAGATGAAGAGTAGATGATTAAAAGAAGTAGAAAAAGATATTAAAAAAAACATTTTTAAATTAAAAAAAATTCAAACTTGCTGTTTGTGCAGGTGGGAAATCACAAAATTGATCAGATATAAACATTTTCTGAACTAAAGCAATTTAAAAAAATCTGAATAAAAAAAAAGAAATGTAAAAAAAATTAAACAAACAATACAGTTATATCTGAAATAAGACAGGTTAATGATGTTAAAATGCTGTGCTATATTTGGAAAAAATAATAAAGATTTGTCATAACCCCCCTTATAAAAAGACATGCTACATGAAGAAAATATTGAATATGACCGTTCTGATTCTTGTAATAAATAAATGAAGATTGCACTGTGATTTGCATGATAAAGTACAAGAATATAGCATAAATAAATCTAACAAAACCGTTATATCTTAAATGCTCACTAACTTTGGTTAAGGGCTGATTGAGCTAGTAAACACGATCATGTACTGTATAATGTGACCAGGGTAAAGGGTTAATGGAATACTGTAAGCAGCAGATCTGAAATGATTTGTCATGAAAGTTTGGATCTGTGGATTTCAAGGCACAGGTTCACATGGCTCTCCCAAGTCCCTGAGGTACAAACACTCCAGACTTCACAACACTGTACATTGATGATTGATTGCAAAGACTGTCACTTGACTCTCTTTGGACTGACAGTTGCAGGTGTTTTTTGATTTTTGTTTTGTTTTGTTTTGTAGAGGTGGCCCAAGGATACCTTTATTTTTAAGACAAACGAAAGAGGAGAGAACGAATAAAGCTTTTAAAAAGCTTTTAGACAGACTTTCCTGGGCCACAGATATGGGAACGAGAGCACTGACGCCACTTAGTTGTCTAGACACGGATTTAAAGATAAATAGGACTGACCATTAAAAAACCCACCTCAGACATTCATCTGAGAGTCCAGCTTGAGATCCGGAAGGCCACTTATTACTTTAGTGTTAAAATCTCCTAAATACTAAATATAAAAATATGCACAGCATCTTCAACTTAAAAAACAGGCACAAACGCCCAAACAGTACATTTCATCATTACTGATTTGTTAAAGCTGTAACTCATCTTATAGAAAAACCCTGTAAAAAAATACATGACATTTTAAAACTGTAAAAGGTGTATTTTAGTCAATGACCAAAAACAGTACTTGCATTAATGGTTTTGCGAGCTTTTGAAGAGACAAACGAGAACGGCTCTAAATCAGAAGCTGAAGCAGGAAGGCCATTAGGACAGAGAGAGAGGCCACCCCAAACACTATGAGGCTGGCAAACTGTTCATCGGTGAGGGTATTGCCCATGGGCACCCTGGTGACGTCCGCTTCCACAGCCAATGTAGCACCAGACCGCCGCAGGTTGAAGTGGGCGGATGGGCTGAAGGACCCGCAGAGCTCCTGGAGGGTGTCTGCGCAGCGCCTGCATGCAAACACTCGCACGCGGTAGTCTGTGTTCCACTGCAGCCCGGAGAGCTGGAAGGACGTCTCATCTCCCTTATACACCTGAAGGACAGAAAGAAAATAATGCATTAGTACAGTTCCAAAGTTTCAAAATCATAAATGTATAATAATAATAATAATAATAATAATAATAATAATATAACAATAATAATAATAATTATTATTATTATTATTTATAATAATATTGTTTTATATTATATGATTTGTTATAAGCAATTATATACAAAAATAATAATGTATATTTTTAAAATAATATATAAAATAAAACAATAAATAATAATAATAGTAATAATAATAATAATAATAATAACTATTATTATTATTATTATTGTTGTTATACATGGGGACTGGGTGAAATTAAAAAAAAAAAATTATACAAAAATAAATACAAATATAGATGTGAAAAATATAAGTTTTGTGTTAGTGTTAGTAGTAGTATACTGTTTTAGGTATGCAGTTGGGGTTATTTGTTATAAAAATTATTTGCATATATTTAATTTATTTATTATATATCTAAATAAATAAATTATTTACAAAAAAAGGAAGAAAGAAATGACAATAAGTATAAGGATAAGGAAGGAGCTCTGTATATAATATATATTTATATTCTATCCCTACTAATAAAAGAGAATTTAACAATAAATATATTGATTTATATATTAAAAGTAATTATTTATATATTTGTAGCTACAGTAAATGAACAAATAAAGAATGAACCACAGGGCACTACTAGATTTTAGGTTCACTGGTCATCAAAGCAGAAAAGATCCAAGATGTCAAAAAGAAGGCCAAACAATCTTTTACACTCCATCTCTGACCCACATATTACAAAACATGAATCTTCAGAGCTTGCCTAATACCCAACTTCAGTCTCCTCAAAGGGAATCTCAACAAGCCACCATAATCCTTTCATCTGGAGTGCGGCAACACTGTCATGATCAATATAATTGTAAGGCTGTACTTCTGTTTGTTCATAAAACACTGATGATGACAGAGTTACATAAATGTTATTCAAATACAAATCTTTTTTCTCTGTAGTGTATATATATATATATATATAAAAAACACCATGATGGTAGACTCTTTCAAGCTCAAGAAAAATGAACTGAAAAATGAAAGAAGCCAGAAGATAAAAAAGAAGAAACATTCTTGGGAATTCATGAAACAGGACACCGCATTAATAACCATAAAAATATGACCTAATATTTTGTACGTGCCACAAGTGCAATACAGAATAGATGATGTACAAAACAAAGCTCAATTCACAGCAGTAATGAGCAACTCAGTGCTTCACAAATCAACCAAAACAAATTATTCTACCTTTTACTGTTAAAACTAAGTAAAAGTGACAATGGCAGTTGACCCAAAAGCAAAAGCCATTTTTGGGAACATGCACAGAAAAACAAGACCACTGAGCAAATGGGAAATAAAACCAGGAATAAAAGAGAGCTTATTTATATGGGCTTTTATAGCTAGTAAACATTGTTGAAGATAAATGTATTGAGGAGACTTTGTTCCACCTGTCACATGCAGCTCTCAAAAAGACCACACTTTATGTCTCCATGGCAACACAAGAGGATTTAAGCCTCTCATCCACCAGTAGCTCAATTTTGGCAAGGTCTTGATATTATTGCCATGACAGTCCAATTATGTGCGTATAATTAGTCTTTGTATTAATTCCAATTGAAGCAGATGAAAATATTGACGTAATTTTGAATACTGCTACTCAAGCACTAATAACAGAAAAAGAATAAATAATAGAAGTGAATTCTAATCACCTTCTAGTGGTATTTGCATAAACAGGGAAATGGCAGTTAAATTGTTAATTAGGCTAAAATAGAGCCTGGGGAACTCCATTATTAACAGGGATTTTTTGTTTTTTAATTAATTAATACAGCACCAGCAAGGAATTAGTGAGGCTGAATTTAGTAGAATAAGGGTGAATCACAAGAAATATCCAGGTTGCATGACAAAATTACAACCAATCAGAGCATATTTAATACTTAATGCACAGTTAAATGGAGCGAGGTTTTGAACCAATGAGATTTTACGATGGGCAGAGCTAGCCAGTGTAAAAACAGAGAAATACTGTAGAAATCAAGCGAATGACATGTGATTCAAATAGAAATATTGGAAAACTCAAATTTACGTTTAATCTTCATGTAGTCTTCATCTAGTATATCTACATGTACATTTTTTTTTTAGTATGAATGGGTCTTTATGCATTATTATTTATGGGTGTTTATACATACATTATTTAAACAGAAAAAATATTTGGTGGTATTCTTTAAACTGTAATTTATATTAATTTAAATTAAAAATAATGTCATTTTTTCCACATTTCAGTAATGAGAATTTAATAATAAAAAAAAAAAATTCTTGTTTTTTTCTTTTGCTTTCAGGGTGAAATATAACCTGTATGTTTCTTTGTGAAAGTCACCCAATGATATTCATGAAAAAAAGGATGGTTGATGTGATAGGGAAAAGAGCGTTTTCTCGTTTTAATGAATAAATAAATTCACACATAATTTCAAATTTTGTGAACTGCCATTCAATTTATCGCACCATGGAAGTAGTGTACCAGAAATGATTTCAAAACAATAAGCGATTGCACACCTGAATGGACTCTAATCGTGATAATCACATGTCCCCCTCTCTCTCTGTGTCTCTTTCCAACCCCACAGCACAATTTAATGAATCCTGTGTGACTGTGTGTTCGGAAGCACTCAATTTCATTCAAATGCTGATTGTGACGAGTTAAAATGGAACGAAGAGCAAATGTTGCAAATAACTTGAGCCCGTTTTCCATTTCCTGTTCAGAATGAATTCTATTCGTCAGCAGCTCATCTGCTGTGACTATGGGCATGTTTGAATCTAACATGGGAAAAGATGGTATTTCTTCTGTTAAACAAAGTAAAAATACCACATGATATTCTTATCTTAAGCATTTAAACAAAAGTACCAGACAGTTCCAACAAGCCAAAGTTCTTGGAAATAATTTGAGGGGAACAGTCCTTTTAAACTTGATTCCAAGGATGTAAATAAAGGTTGAATGAGGAGTTTGGATCTTACCTGTTTATAATCAGAATCTCTGCCTCCCAGCACCTGCAGCACATAGCTGATTCTGTCTCCTCTCATTGGTGGAATACTCTCCCATGTGATCTCACAGGCATTTCCCTCTAGCTGAACAACTCTTGGGGCTGAGAGGACAAACAAATAAAACAAAATAAATAAAAAGTTTTTTTTAAACCATTTTCGTCTTCTTTACACTATAATTTTTGCATTTATTGCTTAAAAAAATACATTAAAAACAGTAATATTGTGAATTATTATTACAATTTAAAATAACGGTTTTCCATTTTAATATATTATAAAATGTTATTTATTCCTTTCATGGCAACACTGAATTTTCAGCAGTCATTACTCCAGTCTTCAGAGTCACATGATCTATCAGAAATCATTGTAATATTGTCAATGTTTGCTGCTTAATATTTTTGTGGACATTCATTCTTTGATGAATAGAAAGCAAAAATCCAGCATTTATTTAAAGTACAAATCTATCTTAACATTAGAAATGTCTTTACTGTTACTTCTGATCAAATTAATGCGTCCTTGTTGAATAACTTGTATCAATTTCTTTAAAAAAAATAAATAAATCATAGTGTACCTGTACAAGTGTGAGTATAAATAAATGTGGTACCTTTCAGTGTTTGTGGCAGAGATTTGGTGGTGCTGAAGGTGTACGTCTCAGAAAACGGCCCTTCACCCGCCTCGCTCACTGCCTGGATCCGGAAATGGTACCGACTCGATTCGCTCAGTCTTTGCAGCTTAAAAGTGTGGCTTGGACCTCGGTAAACCACCACAAACCTAACAAGATGGTGAAAGCTTGTCACAAACATGCACACAGTATAATTTATTAATGATTTTTTTTTTTACAATCATTTACATCCTAGTATTTTTTTTTAAAAAAGTCTTGAGTGCAAAGGGAAAAATTTTTTTTGGATGATTGTGGATGATTGCTTGAGATCACTGTTCCCGTCACGTCGTTTTATTAAATAGCCTGAAGGCGGGAAAGAATGTGAGGTAGAGGCAGGCCTTCATTACCTCCATTCAAGAGTCCAGACTTTACTGTTTATATGGTTAAAATTTTTCAGAAGTGGAACTGAGGCTGAAAGCTCAAAACCAGGGAGAACAAGGGCCTTCATTTGCTTCTAAATGAACCATCGGTGGGTCAGTGACGAGCGACTCTGAGAAAGCATTAAGGCAGGTGGTCTTGATAACCCTGAGTCTCCTAATCTAATTCCCAACAGCGCTTTGAGATCAAGTCTTCTCATCAGTCGACTCCACCTTAATGGACCCACAAACACAAAATGTGCTTTTCAGATGATCTGCTTACATCAGAGAGAAGAACCTGCCCTATGGGTACATGAGGGACAAATTAAAGCGAGGAAGTGCATGCATACACACATACACACACACACACGCATGCACGCTTCACTATGAATAAAATTAATATACCAAGAAGACCAGAAGAACATTTACACCATCTGAGTCTTTTTACCAAGCTTTTAATGGTGAGTAAAAGACTATTGCTTTTAATTATGAACCAGGGTTATCATCAACTGATACTAAACCTACAACATTAATAATAAAAATATAAAAATGGAAAAAAAAACAAAAAAAACAACAACAACAACAACAACAACAACAACAACATGCATACATACATATATACACATACATACATACATACATATACAGTGCCCTCCATAAGTATTGGAACAGTGAAGACAAAATTGCTGTTTTGCTGTGGAGTCAAGAAATCTGTACATATGATTAAAAGATGAATATGAGACAAAACTACAAATTGTCACATTTTATTATTGGGTCTCAAAACGTACATGTTTTACCAACTAAGAAGATCAGCACTTTTAGAGTTTCATCCCCCTGTCTGATGTGAGCATAAGTATTGGAACAGATGCTTCACAGGTCTTTCTAAGTGATCAGCTGTGTCCTGTTGCATTAATTCTTCAGATATTAAAAGCAGGGAATGTGTCGTATCAGTTATATCCATTGCTTCTGCATTCTGAATCTTGCATTCGATGACGACACACACAAACCAGGATGAAGACGAGGGAGCTGACTTTGAGAGAAAAGCAAGCAATTTGGATGCTAAAAGAAAAGAGGAACTCAATTAGAGCTCTAGCAAAAACAAAGAGCATGAAGAAATCAAGAGTTTGGAAACCACCGGCGACATCAGCAGCCAACAACGGCCTGCTCAGCTGAGAAAAATAACAATAGTTGATGAGAGACAAATCATGAAAGCTGTGAAAATGACCCCTAAAAGACGTGTCTGTAAAATCACCAACAACCTCCAGAAAGCTGGGTTGATGCTCTGACAATTTACTGTCCACAGGAGACTTTGACATAGAATTACAGATGCTACACAGCAAGATGCAAACCTCTGACCAGCACCAAAAACAGAAAGGCAAGATTAGAGTTTGCAAAAAAGTACAAAGATGAGCCAGTAGAGTTTTGGAACTGAGTTCTTTGGACAGATGAGACAAAGATTAACCTTTATCTAAGTGATGGGAAAGCAAAAGTGTGGAGAAAAAGGGAACTGCAAATGATCCTAAGCATACAGCCTCATCTGTAAAGTATAGTGGAGGTGGTATCATGGTATGGGCATGCACGGCTGTCTCTGGAACAGGCCCTCTCAATTCTAATGATGACTTAATGTATGATGACAGTAGCAGAATGAATTTGGAAGGGTACAAAACCATCTTGGCTACCAGTATTCAATAAAACGCCACCAGATTCATTGGGAAGCACTTCATTTTGGATCAGTACAATGACCCAAAACACCCTGCCAGTTCAGTCAAGGAGTTTATCAGGGCAAAGAAATGGAAAGTCTTAGATTGCCAAAGTCAGCCTCCACATTTAAAGCCAACTGAACATGAATTTCACCAGCTGAAGAGGAGAGTAAAGGCAGAAACTCCCCCAAAAAAGCAACAGTTG
>JAFVLL020028682.1:0-20000 GCA_021397915.2 Tor tambroides | reverse complement strand
GCACACTCCAGCCGCGGAGGAGATGGCGGAAGGGGTCTGGTCCTCACCGTTATGGTCTGACTGAAGGGCCCGGGGCCCATTTCATTTTCTGCTCGAATCTGCAGGCTGAGAGAAGGAGAAAGAGAGGAAATAGAATTTTTAAACAGTTGGTAACTTAAATTCTTGATTCTCTTCAAATGTTCTCTCTTCACCTGAATGTCTTTACAAACTATTCTAAGGAAAATCGTTTTCAGTAATTCATTATTGCACTCTTTAAGAGAACAGTTCACACAAAAATGAAGTTCCATCCATCAACATCAAGTGACTACAGTTGAAGCAGATTGATCAGCAAACTAAGAGTCAGTAATTCCTGCAGTTTTGCCCAAAGTGGCCTTCATTTGTTTTCTTTCTGCCTTATTTGCTTCAGCTGTCGATCTCAGTTAAAGCCTGCAGGTATCGTCAGCCTCGAGCTGCTCTGTGACCTTTCCACTCAGTTTGATGGCACAGGAGAAAATGATCTACTCTGGCTATAGGGGTGGTCTTGCATTTGAATGAGGATTTCAGCGAAGTTATCTATAGATGTCCAAGAATCCAATTATTGTAAGTGCACATGGGACAGGATAACATTTCTAAATTGTGTTACCGGAAGAGCTCTGAAAGAAAGGAAAGTTATTACAATATAATACCTTTGATATATCCCAAAAACATTCATCCAAATAGACATTCTGTCATTTAATCGCCCTCATGTTGTTCCAAACCTGTATGACTTTTTGTTTTTGTGGAACAAACATAATTTGCACTTTTAGTGCCATTTATTAATTGAATAGAAAATACCAGTGTGTATGTTCTTTAAAATTTGTCTTTTTTATGTTTGGAACAACATGAATGTCTTTTTTGGAGTGAATTATCCCTAAAAAAAAAAAAAGTTGTTTTGCACAAGTACATCCTAGCATACTGCATTCTGGGACTAATGGAAGGAGAAAATCTAATGTGCAGATGTGTAAATAACCTCACAAGACCGTGAGCATTATTTATGGTCTCAATGGAATTTCTGTAAAAGCTTATTTACAAAACCTGAAGCTTTTGGTTTCTATTAAAAAGTCTCGCACAATGTTCAAAACTCATGTTTTAAAGCACTTAATGACTA
The DNA here is from genome assembly GCA_021397915.2 of Tor tambroides. Taxonomy (NCBI): domain Eukaryota; kingdom Metazoa; phylum Chordata; class Actinopteri; order Cypriniformes; family Cyprinidae; genus Tor; species Tor tambroides. Next base: position 18,874 of record JAFVLL020028682.1, on the reverse strand, counting down.
AAATGACAGTATGGGAAAAAATATTTTTAAAGGGCTTGAATTTCTGGAAATACTGAATGAATTCAGAAAAACATGGAGGAACACAGAACTATCTGACCCTTAAAAATGTGTTTCATGTCTCTTATGTTCTGTGTGAACTTGAGGACAACTGAATTCATAAATCCATTAAAAATCACAGTGACACTGGTAATAGCAAAAAAAACAAACAAACAAAAAAAGCTGAGCATAATTTATTTTTAGAAACCATAGGGTTTGATATTTAGTCATTTAATGCTTTAATATTCACATAATTTAGGAATCCAGATAGATTTTGGTAACATTGTGTCACTAGGGTGAGCTGGAACCTGTTATTATTTTGGACTGCTCGAGAAATAAATCGAAACCTCTAGTTCCATTAGAGACATTAGGTGTTCCTATGATAATTATGAGTGCATTTGCATTTGGCATATTAATTGGGGATGTGTTTTATTGTCCATTACCTCGATGGAGAGGTCCATTTAATGTTGTCATTCATCCCAAATTAAAGCCTTTACATAACATTTAACAAACTTGTTTCCGGAAGCCCAGCATTCAGACCAAATGAGACCAAATGAGAGTGTCATTCCCTCATGCAAATGTGCTAATAAGGTCCTCCTTTTAATATATATCCATATTTACATAAGGAGGATTGCACTTTAGTACAATATGTAAATATGGATACACAATGGTTTTTGGACACATGCTACTGTAATACTGTTTTTTGTTGTTGTTGTTTTTTTACTTACTACTACAGTATTTTTGAAGTTATTACAGTTTTATGAGAATAAGTTTAAGACTTTAAGACAATTTAAACAAAAGTTAAATGAAACAGACATTTTTCAGGCCTTAATTTGTGGCAGGGCAAATTAAGACTTAAAACCTTCATAGGGCTGTCAAACGATTAATCGCATTCAAAATAAAAGTGTGTTTACATAATATGTGTGTGTGTACTGTGTATATTTATTATGTGTATATAAATACACACACATACATATATATATATATATATATATATATATATATATATATAATTTATACTACATATAAATATAAATATTTTATATATAAACATAACATTTTTCTTAAATATATACATGCATGTGTGTGTGTGTGTGTGTGTGTGTGTGTGTGTATTTATATATACATAATAAATATAAACAGTACACACACATATATTATGTAAGCACATAATGGATGTGATTAATCATGATTAATCATTTGACAGCCCTACACAAAACCCTGCAAATGTACCATGGAGCCACAGTATACCTTGTTTAAAAAAAATACCCTGCTAACAGCAAAGAAAACTCCTGAATCTACGCAGAAAGCACCATTTTGCTGAAAACATCTTGAGCCAGATGAGCCAGTGGAGTCCATTTGTAGAGCTAATAGCACTGACATACTCACTCAGTGACCTGCTCGAGGTTCACCAGCACTCATCATATTACAGGGACCTTGGGAAAATAAGTCCCCGGTCATCACTAATGCACAAACATTGACCTCCACCGAAGAGCTTCTGCTGCACGATGGTAGAATAAGAGATACAGAGTGTTAAACAACATCTCAGCTCACCTGTACTCGCTGTCCGGCAGCAGGTCCCTGATAATGTGACAGGTTACGTTTCCGGTGGCGATGATGCTGTCGCCCATTGAGATGCTGTAGGAGGTGATTTCTGCTCCATTACAGCGAGGCTCTTCCCAGGTGAGGGCCAGACAGGTGGAGTGGGAGAATGGTTCACTTTCTGTTGGGCTCAGAGGATGGTCAACAAGGCGAAATCCAGATACAACATCAGGGGCCGCCGCAGGGGTCCAACACGACACCAGATCACTGTAGGGGCCTGCCCCTGCCTGGTTCACTGCCTGTGAACCGATACAAGAAAAGAATAAAAATCTCACTGCTAAAATAAATAATTTATTCACTCACTCTTCATATTTGATGGTAGCCACTGACTAACATAGTATTCTTTTCTATATATGGAGACCAATGGCTACCATCAACTGTTTGGTTGCCAACATTCTTCAGAATATCTTCTTTTTTTTTGTGAAGAAAGAAACTCATACAGGTTTGGAACAACTCGAGGATGAGTAAAAGATTTTTCACTTTAATAATAAGTTGACATTTTAATGATTATCCTCTGACCTTTATATATAATCATGCTTTTAGCTTGTCATAATATTTGGAAGGACACTGTGTATTTTGGAGAGTACAACGAGAAATGACTTCTCTTCATTCTGGTGCTGATAGACTGTTTTGCTTTTAGCTCATAACAGACACAGCGAATCAAAGCCAATTAAATGTGAAGAGGAGCACCCAAAGGTCGGAACATTTCCAGAGATAACTCTGCTACAGTCTAACATTTGAACTCCATTAATGCTTATAATGTCTTATCAGCACAATGTGCAGGTTTATTTTTGGTGCATTAAAAAGTTTGCAAAGAGACTATGATGATAATGATATGATAACACCAATGCATGTAGGTTGTGTTTCATATAATACTTTATTCTTATAAATTTATTGTAAAAACAAACAAGTGATAATACTGTGTGATTAAGGTTTTACATTCTTCTTGTTTGCTTAATTAAAGTGCAAGCTGGCAGTAATGCATGCATTTCAATGTGATTATGCTCAAAGCATGAGCTAAATTATATGAGCTAAATTATTTCAGGAACTAGTAGAATAATGTGTTTCCTTGACTTGGAAATAAGAAAAATGATTTATTCACAAATCATTTTACTGTAAATTACTGATTCATCAAAAACTAAAATGTACAGCAAATGCTCAGTGGTAGACCGAAGTGTCTATGTATGTATGTGTATGTGTATATACGTATATTTTCTCCATATGGAAAATAGAAAAATTAACTTTAGAGGAAAAAATAAATTAAATGTTCTTTAAAATGCTCTTTAAGTAATTCTGCAATTCATTTAAATTCAGCAATACTGTGAATATTGCATGTGTTAACATTAAATATATAAAAATGAACATATTGCAATTATATTATTATAATCCTTAAAAATCAATACGATCATTTAATTTAAATTAACATCAAAAAACAGCCAACCACTACAAATTATAGCTACGGGACAAAGCTTATTTAATAGCTCTGTTTCATAGCATTAATTATCTTGAAGTGGATAGTTAAACAAAACTATTAAAAATAATAACCAATAATTAAAAAAATAAATACACCAATACATTTTATAAAAATAAAACGAAAATGAACTCAAATTTACTAGGCTTTTGTCTTGGTATAAGGTCAATTTGTGAAAAATAATCAATTTGTAGTGCTTATCCATGTTCTTCTCAGATGTTTTCATTTATAACAACTGGAATTTTGAGCAATATACTAACAGAAAATGTGTCATGTTGGACACATCATGAACTACCTGTAGCCTGCAGCAGTAGTCCGTTGATGCCTCCAGGTTGGAGATTTGGAAGTAGGTTTCCGTTCCACTGTAGACCAGTTCAAGAGAGTCCAAATCACGTCCCCAGTCCAGCCGGTACTCAGAAATGTCTATCCCAGAGCTCTCTTTGTTCTGGGGATTGAGATAAGAGCAAGCGTTACGCTCCAGGAAACTAGAGCAACAAACGCATATTCCCAGCAGTACGTGACTAATTACCTGCCTGACACGGTTTCATCAGGACAAACACAACAGACCTAATGCATCATACGCACTGCTAATAAATGAAACAACCTCTCAAAACAGAATGCAAAATCACTGAAATCTTGATATTTGACATTCAGGAGACAGCAAGGATTAAAATCACATTGATTTTCATTGTGAATGAAACACAAGAGGCCCTTTGTCACAAAAAATCTGAGAAGAAGTGATTGAAAAGTGCAATTGGTGAAAAAAAAAAAAAAAAAAAAAGTTTTGAGTGGACAATCTCCCACCTTCATTGCAGACAATCAGTCTTTGGTATTTTCTGAATGACTGATGAAGGAAATATGCTGTATCTTCAGTGAAGGGTTTCTACAGCTGTGCTGAGGGTCTATTCTAGTAATTTTGTCTTTCTGTAAGTCCCAAAGCCAGTGTTGCTTCTGAACACTGATTACTCTCCCAGTGCAACAGAAAATCACTGACAATTTCATCAGATAAGAGTATGATTCATCATTTACTGCATGTATGCTGTGCGAATGCCTCTTGCCGACTCACCTCCCAGGTCACATCAGCACAGGTGTGTGACGTCACATTGATGGCAGGTGGACTACATTGTCCTGGGGGCCCAGCAGCAGTGCTTATTTCCACAGATTCAGAGTACGGTCCATACTGGAAAAAATGAGCGAGAAACTGGCTGAGATTTAGGGCTTTTTGAGCTGTCTCAAAGGTAATGAATGGCCAGGGTTCGACCATCAGGAGGGAAATCTGTTATTTCTGTGGCAGGTAAACCCCAAAGTGCTACACTGTGTTAGGTATCCATCTTCGGTGATGGCTGAATTAGCTTCTTAATATCCTTGTCAAGGCAGACAGCAAGTCTTTTTATCACCCTTAGGCAATGTAGAGGGTTTGTTGTAAAACGTGGATTTCATGTAAGAGTGGAAAAACAACCGGAGTGTTGTATCTGAGGGGGACAAAATTATAGCTGTTTGAGATGCAATTGTCCTGACTCACTGCTTATGAAACGGACTAAAATACTTGCCTAGTTCCTCTCACTAAAATATATACTATTTATATTGTAGCACTTAGGAAGAAAAAACATTCATTGGTGAAATAAAACCACCTGAATGGACTGAATGTTTTTGGATTGGTATACTGGATTAGCATTTAATTTAGAGTAAATTTAAAGCAACAACAACAAAAAATGTGCCAAAAAAAATAATAATAAAAATCACAGCCAAAAATATTGAAACTGTATTTTGCATTATTTCAAAAGAAAGAATTAAACTTATTGTACTGTATATCTGACTCCGTTATTTTAGTATTATTTATATACTATTATAGTATTTATTCATATTTTAAATGAGCTATTATTTTTAAATTTTCATTTTAAGTTTAGTTTAAGTTTTAGTAATTTTATGTGCTTTTGTCATTTTTCCTTAGTTTTTTTTATATTTCCATAAAACTATATTTTTATTTCAGTTTTAGTAATTTAGTACTTCAACATACACTTATTTTTGTTTCAGTTAGTTGCCAAGTAAATATCTACATTTTTTTAAAAGTTTTTTAAGCTTAAGTTTTAGATTCAAAATGTATATTGTATTTTCAACTAACAATTAACAATTTAAATAGATTTTGTTAATGACAGCGACACTGATCTGTCACTCAGTTTGCTGTAGTATGAACAGGAAAACAAAAACAAAAATCAAAAACAATACAATGTTGTTAACAGTGCAATCCAAAGCACATCTATACGGTTTGAAATTCTATTAAAACCTTTTTTTTAATTAATTGGATTTCAAGTGGTTTGTTCTGTGTTTAATATATTGAAGAGCCAGATCATTCATAAATAGTTGGATCATGCATCCAGGATGACTTACTCCAGTACTGTTGGTTGCACGAACTTGGAACCTGTAGGTGGTGCCAGGGAGCAAATTACCCACAGTGCACTCTGCTTTGGATCCGCAGTACACCTCCGTTGGCTCCGAACCCTCCTCCATTGCACATATTTCCAAGCTAAACTCCACATTTTCACTCTCTTCACCACACAAAGGACCATCTGGAGAAACAAGAATGATGGGTAAATGGGAGAAACAGAGATAGAGACGGAACAATAAGCAATCATTTAAAAGTGGAAAATTCAAAGCATAATCCATCACTCAATATACGTGATCACATCATGAGTGAAAATCTGAGTTTACATCTCGCAATTCTGGTTCTTGTTTCCACCTCAGAATAATAATGTAATTGCAACTTATCATCTCACATTTTGGATTCATTTATTTAATTTTTATTAATTTAATTTTTTTTTTTTTTTAACAATTGTGAGATATAAGCATGCAATTCTGAGATGAAAAGTCTAAATTGTGAGAAACAAGGTTCTATAGGGAGGTGAGTTAAAGAGGTAATAATAATAATAATAATATTATTATTATATAATAATTACAATAACAACAATAATAATAATTTTATATAATAATAATAATAATAATAAGCATTATTATTATTATTATTACTACTACTATTATTATTATTCTTTCAAACAATTGTGATCTAGGAGGTGAGATAGCAAGAGGATAATTATAATTTAATGAATTACAAATTATTATTATTATTATGAACACTTGCTAAAATTGTATATTCCAATAATAATAATAATTATTATTCTTATTACTAATTAAATTGTATTACAATTCAATGATATATTAATTAGAAAATGGCTCATGATAATACTTTTTAAAAAATTGACAGGTGAGGTGAGCTGAAAATAAGCATTAATTATTATTAATTAAAAAAGCATATATTGCAAAACCAAAAAAAATAATAATAATAATAATAATTATTATTATTATTATTATTAATTCAAACAATTGTGATCTAGGAAGTGAGTTAGTAAGAGGATAATTATAATTATATGAAGTATTATGATTAATTGCTAAAACTGTATATTGTAATAATAATAATAATTATAATAATAACAACAACAACAACAAGAACAACAATAATTATAATTATAATAATTATTATTATTATTAAATTGTATTACAATTAAATTATATATTAATTAGAAAATGGCTCATAATAATAGCTGAAAAGAAGCATTTTATTAATTATTATTAATAATTCAAAAAAGCCTATATTGCAAAACATTAAAATATTAAAAGATAAAAAACAAAAACAAAAAAGCCAACCATCAGACTCGATGTGCTCCACAAGCAGTCTATAGCTAACTTACATGCGATCCACGTCAATTATTTACCTTCCTTTTCCTCATGTAAATGTCAAATTTATTTACTCTTGGAATATTTCACACACCAAAAAAACATGCCCATTATTAAGAGAAATATTGACTGTTACAGAAGCACTGTCGATGCAAATTCAAAATGCACTCCTCCTGCTGTCACAGTTACGCTCACATGCCCCAGACACGGACCTTATGATGACCTCAGAAGACATCCATCCGCCACCAACCTCTCCAAACCAAAACACATTCTCAGTCCTCTCTACAACCCTGTGGCTAACTGGCTACAGGAAGGAACTGATCAATTGCAATGATGGAGAACATGCAGGGAAGCTCACGCCTGCTGTCTGAGCAGTGCGGAGCTCTGAGAGTCAGAGTGGATGGCTGAAATCAGCACTGCTATTTCACAGTTATTTATAGACAGTGTTCAGCCTCTTAAATGAGCCCACCTTCACTCAAAAACAGTGAGTCAGGAGTATAATCGCTAACAAACAAGTGCATTTTATCTATGGTTCCCTCAAACACACACACATGGATGCACAAAACAAACCCACACACTAAATAGGGGGGTGTAATGCATGAACAACACAAAAAAAGTAGGTGCAAAGCTTTCACTTGGTCCAGGTGCATTCTGGGTAGATTGGATTTTAGACTTCAATAGAGTTCCATAACTATAAATCCTCTGAATACTTCACCTGTTGACCTGGCAACAAACATAATTAATCTAAAAGCAGACAAGCGTCCTTCAGCTAGTTTTTAAGTGCACTTTGAATTGAGTGATTTGTTGAATAGGGTCATCATATATATCAGTCTATAAAGAAAAAACCTTTTGTGCCACAAATGCAAAGCCATTTTTAGATAATCTGTTTATTCCTTTGAGAGTCGAAGAGGGAAAAGAGAATAAAAAGATATAAAGAAAAAATAAAAGCCTCACCCCACTGCAAGGTCATCTCCTTGTGTTTGACATTACCCACGATACTTGGGGGTTGACAGCGGCCAGGGGGCGGGATATGAGTGCGCACCGTTAAGTCATCTGAGCACTGCACAACCAACACATTGAGTAAACAGTAAGTACACTGAGACTTTATTACATGAATCAGCCTGGGAATCAGTAAATTAACTTTGAAATGTTCTTATACCTGGCTTTGTCCGCCCACATTCACACAGCTGAGTCTCAGGGAGTAGCTTGTTGCTGGTTTTAGATCCTCACACAAATGTTTCCTCTCTGGTCCTCTATAGAGAGTCGCCCACTGCCTCTCTGAACACAGACACAGGTTAATTCAACATTAATCTCACTGAACCTGTCAGGAACATACAGTACTAGAGGCATATTTCACATCAAAATCAAAAGGAAAGAAATAGAAACTATACTGTTGAAAGAAGTTTGTGGTGAGTAATTTTTTTTTATTTTGAAAGAAATTAGTACTTTTAGCAATGACGTATTAAATCAAAAGTGACAGTCAAGACATTTACATTGTCACAAAAAAATTCTAATTCAAACATTTGAGGGGCTTCCAGACTGTTAAAACTTGAAGTAAATTACAAAACCTTCAGAAATACCTTCCAAATTCCCTTCTGATATCTCCAAGACATACGTCAAGTCTCCAGATCCACCATCATCTTGTGGAGGTTCTGATTTATTTGTAAAAACAAAAAATAAATAACAGTGAAGATTAGAATGTGACAATAAACAAACAATAAAAAGCCTGTTTGAAACATTAAATGCTGACTTAAAGAGTTTCCTACCCCACGTCACACAGAAGCTGTGATATGTGACAGCGTTTACTGCAGGATTCACAGGGGGTCCGGGTCTGTCTGGGGTCGTCTTACACACAAGCAAAGAGCTCGGTGCACTGCGCCACTCGCCACTACAGGTGATGAGCTGTAGGGGGCGACAGTTAAGGGACGGGTTAGAAGACCACACAAGGAGAAGTATACTACCATACAACTACTTTTGCAGTATAGTATGCATATATTTATATATACAAAAATCTGGGCTCTGTAAGATTTGTTTTTAAAGAAATGAATAATTCATTTAGCTAGGACACATCAAATTGATCAAAAGTGACAAAAAAGACAGTTACAAAAGAGTTATATTTCAAATAAATGCTGCTCTTTTGAACTTTACATTCATTAAGAAATCCTTAAAAAAATAAATGTATTATGATTTTCACAAAAACATTAAGCAGCACAACTGTTTTCAACAGTGATATAAGACATGTTTCTTGAGCATCAAATCGGCATATTAGAATGATTTCTGAAGGATCATATGACACTGAAGACTGGAGTAATGAGCTTTGCCATCACAGGAATAAATTACATATTGAAATATGTTGAAACAGAAAAGAGTTATTTTAAATAGTAATAATATTTGATCAAATAAATGCAGCCTTGGTGAGCATAAAAGACTTTCAAAAACAACTAAACTTTTGTATTCCTGCATGCAGTACTGTATCCCAGAACTAAATGCTTTTCTTCTTTTCTTTTCCAGTGTGATTAATTAACTAGAAGTAAAAAAAAAGAAGTCTTTTTTGACTCATGATTTAATTGGACTACCAAATGTATTAATTATTAATGACTAGAAATGCAGAATAACTATATTAATTTTTATACTGCACAGTATTCAGGATTCTAGTCTTCCATTCCAAGCACCTCTGAGTGACCTCAGATGACATCACTGAAAAGCAGACAGATAACCAAGGTGGCATTTGAGGACTTCAGGACACACTTTTGCTTCCTAATCACCTGCAGCATTGCAGGGAGCGACATTTAAATCCTCTCAGAAGTCTTTCTTCCCCTGATAATGCTAACGCAGTGTTCCCGGCCTTCTCAGAGATTAGACTAAAAGCCTTTAACACACGGGAAATCAATTCACCTTCCCCCAACACAACTGCTGGATCTGAGAAACAGCTCCAGGTTAGCGGAGAAACTAAAGTTCATTAGATTATCACTAATTGCCTTATTAGTAAAGAAGGAAATCAGGAAGGAAAGGTGCTTGGGGAACATGTGCTTTTCTACAGCCCTAGTTAGACGCTAGTATGGATGGTTTGTTTGTGTATGAGAACAAAAGGAAGCAGCACTTGTAAATCAAAATAATACATAAATATAATGAATAAAAGCCTTAGGCTGCCGTACCATTAACATCCTGAATCTATGCTTCACTCACCCTGAATTTGTACTGTGTGTTCCTCCTCAGAGACTCCACCTTTTGGTTCAGCTCCAAACCGCTGTACACTGCCTGAAAGTCCAGCCCCTGCCAAAAACACATTGTCCATTAGGTGTCAGGGAGTGAAGTATGGAACACTTATTCCCAATTTAGCTTTAGAGGTGGTCTAAATCATTGTCCTGCACTTGTAAATAATTCAATGAGGCTGATAAACAGATTGAAGTGATGAATTGTGTCAGTTCTGTGGCACAAGTGAAAATCAAAAAGAATAATTTGCAATTGTTTAGACAAAAGCTTGTCCTGTCCTAAACTCAAAACAACTTTTTTGTTGGATGACAGCACCAATGCCTCTTATTTTTCAAAACCTTCGCTGCAATCTGGCAAGTAACAGTGTTTTTAATAATCCAACCAATTGCTGATGAACAAAATTAAGTTGCATCCTATTTTTTCTTGATTACTATCCTGTTCCACTCAGAAATGTGCCCCATTACAGAGGCAAAACGGAAGCGGACATTGTTGTATGACTTTAAAGTGGGATAACGTTTAAAAATTAATATTATAAATTACATAATTACAAAAATCTGCTATGTAAAATTAAAATGAATAGTAATCATGAAAATTTCATCATCCATTACTCCAGTCTTCAGTGTCACATGATCCTTCAGAAATCATTCCGATTTATTAACAATATGCTGATTTATTATCAATATTGGAAACAGTTTTTGCTGCTTAATATTTTTTTTGGAACCTGTGATACTTCTTTCAGGATTCTTTGATGAATAAAAAGTTTCTAACAATATCACTTTTTATTAATTTAACATATCCTTGCTGAAAAAAAAAAAATTTCTTTCAAAAAAAAAAAAAAAGGGAAAAAAAAAGAAAAAAAATTACCGACCCCACACATTTGAACAGGTGTGTTTTTTTGTTTGTTTGTTTTTTTTTACTTTTTATTCATCAAAGGATCCTGAAAAAGTATCACAGGTTCAAAAAAAAAAAAATTAAGCAGCAAAATCTGTTTCCAACATTGATAATAAACCAGCATATAAAGAGAGAGAGAAATATTACATATAATGTATATAATATAAAATATAAATAAATATAATTTTAAATGACAAAATAAGCATATTTCCTATCAGATTTGTGGTTTATTTTTTCATTTTGTGGTTTATTAATTTATTAAAAATGGGAAAATTATACAGTTACTCTGTATTATCAAGAATAAACAGCAATAAGCAAGATGAAAAATAATGTGGATGAAATCTCTTCAAAATATTTGGATGATGCATCAGCCTGAGGTGTGAAACACGACAGGCATTAGTCATGGATCCACAAGAGTCCATTTACTCTGACAACTGAGGGCAAGGCCAATTAACTAGAAACCAGTAAAAGCAGCTAAGAAACATGACATCCAGTGTAAAACGCTGAGAAAATAGATATTATGACAACAAAAAGCCATAATAGCTACTGCACAAGAGCTCAGGGGGATAATGGGATGGGGTCATTAGGGGTGAGTTCAATACCTTGGTCTCATCCTGCATCTCCAGGGTGTATATGACGACCTCCTCAACGCTGCAGCTGTTTGGTCGCGTCCACTCCAGCGTGACCCAGGATGGACCTGCCTGTACCAGCCGTGGAGGTAAGGACGTCTGAGGGAGACTTCCTGTGGTGTAGAAGACGACTTCTGTGCTGAATCCACTGCAGAAAAAAAAAGATATTCATAAACAATAATCAATCCCATCCTTTCCCATCCTATAAAGATTATACGACATATCTGTGTATCATCAAAGCGTGTGAGAAGTTGTTATAAATCGTTTGGACCTTCTCCCCCGGCACTGCTGCCACTCACAACGAGTAGTGAGGAGAATTTTCTCATTTACCGCACCATTAAACAATAAGACACTACAGGGCCAAAATTCTATTAAATTGCACACAACTAAAAGCACATAGACTGCTGGGTTATATTTATAAATATTGATTTTTGCAGTAAATCATAAAACAATTTAAAACACAATACTTCACCTACAACTCAAAAATAATTACTATGGCGGTATCATTATAAAATGGTATATCTAAAATAAACGTTATATTTATTTACTATGATGTTGTTTCGATGGTAATCCAAGGTACTTCAAAAATAACAGATAAAATAAATCAAAATAATAGTAACCATAATAAATAGTAAATAGTAATAAATTATAATCAAAATTACGCTTTTGTGTTTACTGTAAGGTTAAGGTTTGGTTTTAAAGTTGTAGTTGCTTGTATTATGCATACTTTACTGTTATTACTATAGTAAGCACATGTAACATGTAACTATGTCACCTTAAAACAAGGTGTTAAAATAAAATAAAAAAATAAAATAAAATAAAATAAAATAAAGGTATTACTGGTCATAATTTAATTTAACATTTAAAAAAAAAAATCTGTTTTTGTAGAAAACAGACAAATAAACAAACCTGGTGCCAATATCGTTTAGTGCTGCCACTCGAAACGTGTACCCGACAGCAGGGCACAACCTCATTACTTTGCAGTGTCGCTGGTGTCCAATATAATATTCACGGAAAATGCTGTTTTTCTTCCCCTGAAAAAGAAACAAGAATAAAGCAACACAGTCAGGAATGACAAATAGGATGACAAAAACAACACAAACATTTGAAAACATGGAGAAAAGGACATCGGCAGTCACCCGCTGTGTCAGAACAGAACACTCTTTGCGTGAAAAGAACAACAACAAGAACAAAATTGCTGCTGGAAGCTGTGCTAATTGTCACAACAACAGGAGCCAGTATTTAATTAAGGTTAAATGCAGAGGTATTCTGAATAGATTCTGTGGGGAAGAACCGCTGCCAGCTTCTTCAGACACTTCTGGAGCTGCACAGCCACAGTTGAGGAGTTTTAATGAACTCTTAATGAGTCAGAAAAGCTTTGAGTAAATGAAAATAACTGAAGTAGACAGACTATGGCGTAAAGCGGAACAGTCGGTTAAAGCCTCAGTCGCCACAGGACCAACATCTCCTGCCATAGGGATGGGGGAAAAAAAAAATCACAGCCTAAAAAGGAAGGCAAATAATTGGAGAGGAAATGAGAGAGAAAGAAAAAACAACTGAATAGTATAAGTAGATGGCACACACAGGATATAATCAAACTAATTTAGAGGTGATAAATACCTCATCCCATTCTAGAACATAATTGGTGATTTTTGAGCCGTTGTCCGCAGGGAGCTGAAACAAAAAAATGAGAAATTACAATAAATCATATATACATATTATTATTATTATTTTTAAAGTTTTTGAAAGATGTCTCACCAATGCTACATTTATTTTATAAAAAATACAGTAAATCAGTAATAGTGTGAAATATTTCAATTTAAAACAACATTTTCTATTTATATATATATATATATATATGTGTGTGTGTGTGTATGTATATATATATATATATATATATATATATATATATATATACATACACACACATACACACACATATATATACACCTACACACACACATATACACATATATATATTTACAGTAATAGTGTGAAACTTTTCTATTTAAAAGAACTGTTTTCTATTTTAATATATTTTATAATATATTATAATATTAATATTGTTTTTAAAAATTATATATATATATATATATATATATATATATATATATATATATATATATATATAATTTTTTTTTTATAAAATTAAAATGTCTTCACTGTCACTTGTGATCAATTTAATGCATCCTTGCTGAATAAAAGTATTAATTCCTCAGACCTCAATCTTTTATGTAAAAAAGTAAATCCATCATTACTAAGGACACAAAATCAAACAAAAAGGAAATATTTCTTAATTACTGACTAAACAATGTGTAAATATTGACAGGAGGTCATGCATTACAGCAATTTTATTACATCTTGGTATGATGCAGCACAGAATTTTCATTAAATGATTTAATGATTTTAATATAGTACAGAAATCTAACCAAAAGACAAGAAAACTCACAATAACACAGAATTCAATGCAATTCTGTCATACGTACCTTCCACTGTAATGTGAGGGAGCTCTTGGTGCGATGGGACAGTCTGGGGGGTAGAGGAGTATCAGGAGGGGCACTGTGGGTAGTGAAGGCCCTTGCATCTGAACTGGGACCCTTTACTGAGTTACACACTGTGCTTACTCTGTAAAACACACATGGTGAGAATTTCCAAATGAGAAGTTCAAAAGTCATTCAGAAAATATACACAATCTGCTACTGCCATTTGAAATGAATCATTTACCAATAACAATGTATTTAAATGCCATATCCACTGTAGGTGTATACACTCTGTACCAGTATTGTAAGTGTTCAGATGCACAAAAGGTCCATATTTAAGTACAAATCCATTTTTTTAGTATATATTATCTGTTATTCAGTCATGGTAATCAGATACCAGGTCATTCATCTCTGTTCAGCACTCAAATGAAATTCAAAGTGGTCAGTTAATGGAGCGTTTCACCTCATTTCTGAGTCGCTTTGGTTAAAAGTGTGTACTAAATGAATAAATGTAAATGTGAAACACTACTCTTACCTGACGTGATAGTCTGTGGCTGGTCTGAGGTCAGTGAGGGTGTACTGGAGCTCCTCACCACTGAAACAGAGACAAACTGAGAGTGAAAGTCTGTTTGTGGGATTAGATGGGTGAAGCATTCTTTGAAACCTCCTTCAGCTTCCAATCAATTCATAATAGCCTGTACGCTTTGCTCCAGGGAACAAAAAAAAAAAAAAGACAAAGCTGCAGCCGTAAATGAGGATTATTTCCTCACCGCATGGGGAAGAACGTTATGTAACTATACTAATGACTAAAAACAAATAGCTTTAGTGATTCAGAACACATACACCAATAAAACTATTCATCTAGACAGAGGCCCTTACCTGTACACAACCTTGTATTTCCCGTCTCGGCCCTTGTCCTTGAGCTGGACCTCATAACTACAGGAAGGGACCCGTCCAGATGATCCCGATACAGAAACAGACGTCCATGACACAAGCGCTGAGCGGGACTGTACATTAGACACCTGAGAGGCCAAAATAAAGACAGATTCAAGTTTTATTTTAAAATATAACCACTTGAAATTTAACCTCCAACTCTACTTTTACTCAACTTTTAATTATATATTAGTTTATGTAATTCATTTTTAAGAAATATTCTTTATGTTTGCATAATTATTTACATTATATAACATTTTCACTCACTATTTATTTATTTATTTTTAACTGTTTTACATTATTTTGCAGTTCTCATTAATCTCATATATGGCAAATCCCATTAGATTTTTATTACTGCAATACAATATTTTTTAAACAATATTGCTGTAAATACTTGAATATTTAAATTTTTAATCAGCATATATAAAAAGGCTGTACAACAAGAGTGAAAGTCCGAAACAATTTTCAGAGAAGAGTCTGGGAGAAGACTAAAAGTCCAAAATAAAGTGAGATGACTGAATTCAAAAGGCAGGGCAATTTGAATTCTAATTTCAATTATTTATGATGTCTGGTACATCGATAAATCTAGGCAGCTGTAAATAGTACTTAATTCGGGTGCCAAGGCTACTGCAGGCTCGTCTTCAGTGAATGAAGCATCAGTCAGAGCAGCCTGCAGCTGATGTCTGCCACAGTTGCTCAAAACGGAGAGCAACTGCTCATTCACAAAACAAAAAACATCTGTGTCTGAAGAGTATTTATCAGACCAGACTATTTATCTGACAACTGTTGCTTTGCATTCAAACGAAGCGATTTTGTATTTGTGAAGAATGAAAGCAAGCGCTCTAAGGAGTGTCTTCACAAACATCTAAGCGTCGGCTGCATCAGTAAAACATTACAGGAACTGATCATGACGAAAGACACTGAAAAATGCTTCGTTTATGAAATTGTAATGCCACAGCACCAATCAGGGAAGGAGAAATAGCTTCTTGTGTAGAATACAAATCAGTTTTCCAGGGTGAAATAACAAAAAAGCAGCACAAAAAACTGGTAAACTTATCATCTTGATAAGACACACACACACAAAAGAGACTTAAATGGTAAAAAAAGTTCAGTGACTCAATCTACACTGTAATCTCAAAAAATGTGTTAAAATACATATCTAAAAATGTAATAATAATTTAAAAAATATACAAAAATAAAAAAAATGTCTATATATTATATTAAAAAGGTATACCAAAAAACTAATGCCTCAAACATTCTCCATGAAAAACATTACTTACATTTGGGGTCTCAGAGACCTCAAATATAAAATATTTTCTTTTTACCGTTACATTCTCTGCTGTACTCATTGTAACGGCACACTCCTGTCAGTTGTTTACTTCAGTTTGCTTTATTATATTTTCTACAGTGCGTTTCTGCAGGGGCCAAATTCACCTTGAACAGAAACAGCATTATTATACTGAAAAAACAGTGTGTGCCTACTTTGTGACAGAACAGAGGGTTAAAACTTGAATAGCGTATTTGCTGGGATCTGATTAGGTCAGAGGAACATGACAATTAAAGGCAATTACGGCTATTATCCTTACACAGAATAGAGGTATTTGGGAGCCCAAACACAAAGGGTTAAAATATGAATGAAACATTAACCCAAGTGGCATCTCCAAACCAATGATGTCAGACCTTATATCAGACGTAACCGCACTTTTCTCAACCATTTTTGCAATTACTTTTTGTAATCTAATTGCTCCCAAGGTAGATATATGCAATCAGATTTCACAATTCATCACAAATATGAACATGTTTCAGTAACATCTGAAAACCAGAACACGCCCAATTGCTTTTTAATCTTCATTTCGAACAGTACATCTATTGTTTTACAATTTGAAACTTAACAAAACCTTCTTTTTGTGTTCTTTACTTAAACGCCACATCTAAAGCAATCTAATGATAATACGGCAAAAAAATGACTATATTTTTTTAGATTCTTTTCTGGTCTCCTGCATATTATCATCACATTTTAAACCTTGAACGCATATATAAAATGCGTTCGCACTCAAAGAAAGAGACAGATTATGAAATCGGTAGCAGAGATGAGAAAAACATATTGATCAATGACCAATCAATGAACCATCAAGCCATTCATTAACAGCTGCTGCCCCCTTGTGAACGGAAATGGAAATGCTTCATTCTGACCATCTCTAAACAATTACAGTCCTAATGTTTCAGGCTTTGTTATATGGTTGCTAAGTGCAGAGTGGGTTTTAGCCCATTATTATGAGGTTTCTAGGGTGTTCTGAAAGGTTGCCATGTCATCTATGATAGCATGACCATACGTTCACTTTTTCTCAGCGACATCTCCTGGCTGGGATTTCCAAATTGCCTAAAATGTATCTCTACACTACTCATACATTATAATGTGTGTGTGTATTTGTATTGCTTTAATCGTTCTCTATAGATCCCACCTTCTCGCATGCCATGATTGGTCGAGTATATATAATACGTGTACGCTATTGCTCAAACTACTTTTCAGTCATTACCTTCCGCAAGTATGGAAAAAAATAAATAAATAGGAAAACAAAGCCAGAACATGGACATTTTAGAAAATTTAGAAATTCCAGCCGGGAAATGTTCGGGAAAAAAGTACGTATGGTCACCCTACTCTATGATAATCTGATCCCTAGACTTAAAGAAGACCTATTATGCCGCTTTTACAATATGTAATATAAGTCTCAGGTGTCCTTGAGTTTCAGCTCAAAATACCCCACAGATCATTTATCATATCATTTTGGAAATGCCTATTTTGAGTGGAAGCAGAAACACACTGTTTTCGTGCATGTCTCTTTAAATGCAAACGAGCTGCTGCTCCCCGCACCCTTTTCCAGAATAGGACTGTGCCTTTACAGCTCCTTCCTCAGATATTCTGATAAAAAAAAACAACAACAAAAAAAAACATCTGTTTGGTTTTGATTATCATGTCTATCGCGCTGAAATCATGCATTTTAAAGTTTAAACTTCTGATATATAAGTTTAAATGTCCGAAGCATGCGCGCAGAAAGCTGCTGTCACACAGCATGTGAATCTAAGTTCTCTTTCATGTCTTATTGCGCTTAAACTGTCAAATACACACAAGTTTGTTAAAAACACACGAGTTACAAAAACAGTCAGTAATGTCTGTGAAGGTAAACAGCTGGGAAAGAAATCACGTTTATATTAGATCTGTGCTGCAGCAGCGTAATATACAGTAAATAAATCAATAAATCCACTGCTCTCTTGTCTGCTCTGAGGCTGGGACTCTAAACAGTGTTCTGTGCTCGTCAGTGCAGCCAAAGACAGAACAGTTAGCATGCTTTACTCGAACTTTCGTCATTGCGTTAGAACTCGTACGCCGTTGTCGCTTGTGGAAATACAATGGCGGCGCTGTGGGAGGGAACTTGCAGATTAAAGGGCGGTAATATCATAATAAGACTCCCTTTCTATGTTACTAGGGGAGTGAAATCTGATCGGCTTGTTTTTTTCACAAGCTTGCAGAGAAAGGCTTACCAAAAAAATTACTGGGTTGTTCTTTTTCACATTTTCTGGGTTGGTAGATGCACCGGGGACATGATTATAGCACTTAAACACAGAAAGTGTCAGATTTTCATGATATATCACTTTTAAGTGAAATTTAGATGATTTCCCTAACCAAATGTATCATCCACCATGCAAAAATCACACATCTGCTTAGAAAGGAAACAATAACCTTGAGGTTTCATTAAAACGACGTTTAAAAAAAACTTTAAAACTTAGCGCTTAGGGTTTGTTTATATCCCTAATGCAAAACAATAGTCATGTAATGCTTTCCAAGCAACAGAATATTTATAGTGGAGCAATAATCCAGCAATAACTGGTAA
>JAFVLL020028680.1:0-10953 GCA_021397915.2 Tor tambroides | reverse complement strand
GATCGAAGAAGCAGAAACCAGGGAACAGGAACCACCAGGTGAAATTCATTGAACAAGGTTTACATAACTCAGCACACACTTGGCAGATCAGAGACATGCGTGAGGTTCCCATTAATCTGAATTGGAACGGCACACATAGTGCCGTAAATTTTCTTTTATGATGCCAGGAGGATTTGCAGCTACAATGAACCGTTTCTACGCTGCCATATTTACAACAGGAACATTCAGAGTACTAAGGGAAGCCAACATGTTTACTTTGGGTGAGAGAAGGTATTCCCTGCTTCATCGCAAGTTATTACTATACCTAGAAAACTTCAGGGCATCCCAGGACACGTCCCAATCTCTCTCTTCTAACAGAAGGACGTTAAAAACTGTCGTCAAAATGCTCAAGTTTTACTCATGAGCTGTAATTCTGAATGACATCGAACTGGACGGATTCCCACATAATTCTACCGATCTTTCCCTACGGCCCCCTCGATCGGTCTACTGAGCGTCTGGCAGCTAAAAAACGTTTTTGATATTTTTCTATTCTGCCACTCCCTGCCTTTAAGGTCACGGGTTTGCTTTCCACCACCTGCGGCAGGCGTCTTTTGAAGCCCACCCTGAAAAACTATAAGGAAACCATCTGTTAGGACATTAGAGGAAGTCCCAAATGGTCAAAGCTGATATCCAAACAGCTCTTCATCTTCTAGCTCCCCCCGTATCTCAGCATGGCCCTGCGTCTGGGCTGGAATGAGCCGAGGGGCCCCGTCCATGCTGGAGGCAAACATCTACAACATCTCAAATGCGATGCTTTAAGGCAAAACATTACAGGCACATGCATTGCTTTTTTATGCATTGGTCAGTTTTGAAATTTTGGGCTGTTTGGCTTTTCCTAGTGTTTGTTTGATTGCACATCATCTAGTTGCATCTGTAGATTTCGATTGAAATCTTTAAATGCGTTTTCTGAAAAGTTTTTTTCTCCACTTCAGTAGCACTTGCTTGCACCAAAATTTATATTCTGAATGTTTTTACTGAAGGGTTTGTTCATATATCATTCACAGTTATATAGTTAACATTTAATTCCTGAAAACATGATGAAAATGTATTTTTCCTAACTACTGGCAGTATTTTTTTATTTATGGAGTGATCAAAAGAGTAATCCAAAATCTCGTCAGTAAAACCTTTAACTCTAATATGCCAACAAAATGAAATAATATTTTTTAACTTGGCTTTATCCAGTGTTCAGATACGTTTTCTGGAAAATTATAAAACTTAGTGCATATTTAATTAGATTACATTGCATATTTAAACATAATATTTCAGAAAAACTTGTAACACACACAAAAAAAGGTTTTGCAATTCTTAATGTAATCAATCAACTGTGTAAGTGTGGTGACATGTATTTGTGGTTTTCTTTTATGCTATTCATCTGTAGTGTCTTGCCTTACTAAAAAACCTTAACTATGTTTGGACAAGGTAAAGAAGTTCAACCAAAACTGCATCGAAGATAAACTCAAACATTTGGCTAAGAAAATGTTTGCGTAATTGGTGTTGTGCACTTGAAAAAGTAGAAGAATTAGACTTAGAGTTTCAAATGTTTATTTTGGTGTCACTTCACAATGCAAATCATGACAGACACCGAACTAGAAAGATAATAAAAAGACAATTGTAGAAAAACATAAGTGCTTGTAAGAAATGACAGTCAGCTTTTTTGGTTAAAAAAAAAAAAAAATCAAAATAAATATACCTTAAAATAAATGCAGTCTGTGCTAAATCATATACACTCAGTTCTATACACAAGTGAGCCTTAAAGATGGATTAATTCTCCTACTGAAATTGATCTTACATTCAATATTATACAACTTATCTAAGTGCATTAAGCAAATCTAACTCTATAATACAACAGTCATTTAATTACTAGGAACAACAACAACAAATCTTCTGCCATGAAAGGTCAAACAAGCACAGAGAGAAAAAAAAAAAAACAATTTATCAAAATCATCAGATGACACAGCATTTGTGGGATTTTTGGGTGAGCAGATGGGTTTGATTAATGTCCACAATGTTCTTTTACTTTAAACTGTAAGGGCAACTCTTATAAAAACCTTCCAAGTTGATGTGAGCATTTCTATTCAAGCTGTAGAAACATATCTAACCTTGTCAAAGCAAACAGTCTGGGTACAAAAGCTGTACATAAAAGACCGATTCTTAGAACCCCAGAACAACGATTTAATCGTTACTTTATGTGACGTCAGACATCTGGAAAAAGTCCTACTGGATGAACTCTTTCAAAATGTCACAGGTGTTTTTATTGATGACCTCGCGGAGTTTACGGACGCGTCGGACGCTGGAGAGCACGATGAAGCTGTCGGGCTGCAGGACGGCCATGCCGTTGTTGACGTCCCCCATGATGATGATCTGACCGTCGGAGGCGGTGACGTTCGGACACGGACAGGCCCAGTCCATGTTCTGCAACGTCACCTCCAAGGGCTCATTCCCGAAGAACTTCAGCCCCATTTTCTCGTCCTTCAGGATCTCCTCCACGGTGATCAGAGCGTGCCCCGAGTCCTGGTCCTCGGTCAGCTCCGTCATACGTCCCAGAATCACGAAATCGCTTTTGCAGAAGCTGGTCACCATCTTGTGCCGCGGCTTGCACGGCTTGCAGCGATGGTTCCTCGGGAACGGGCAGGCGTCCTCGCACGCTTCTTTGGTTTTGAAGTTGTTCTCGTTGCCTTTGCAGCCGCCGTATACGAACGGTTGGCATTGGCGCTGGGATCCGCTGTAAGCCCAGCGAGGCTCGTACGCCTTGCAAGGTCCCTGGTAGATGGGAAGGTTGCAAGGAGCGGCGAGTTCGTCCCGACAGGACGACATGCAGGTCTCGTAAGCGTCAAAGTGGTTGCGGTTTTTGCTGCAGTTGCCGTAGGTGAAGGTGTAGCAGTTGTTCCTCTGGGGGTCGTAAAACCAATTCAGCTTTTCCTCCCCACAGTCTTCGCTGTCAGGCACCTTAAAGCACTCCTCTGCTGGGAAACGAGTGGAGTTTGACTTCGTGACTGGCTCTTGCTCAACTACGGATAGTGGAAAATGCGCTTGGATGGATCCGCCTGCATTTGTGGCCGTGCATGTATAGACGCCGGCATCTTGCAGTTGGGCGTTGTAGACCACCAGCTGGCCGATGTTGGTGACCACAACATTCCCATGCACGTGATTGGGTTTCAAGACTACTTTTCCTTGCCCGTCCATCTGCTTCTCCCAGGTGATCTCTGGCTTTGGGCGGCCAGCGACTTCGCAAAGGAAGCTGGCCGTGTCACCGACGAACACGGACTGCTGCGACGGGCCGTTCACCAGGACGGGAGCGTGCACGTCTACAGGAGTGGTGCGCTGCAGCGTGGTGGTGGGCAATACGGTGGTGCCTGCCGGGAGAGGACTAGTGTTGGGCCAGGTGAGGTGGAAGCGGCACGTCACCACCGATAAGGAGATGCCTTTGGAGCACGCTTCTGCATCCATGTAGCACTTGTTGTAGTAGGTCATACCGTCCGAGGCGCAGGTGAAGTGGGGCTCTCTCTCGCAGCGGTCGCGGCACTTGCACACGGGCTGGCCGTCCCAGATGTCGCACTCGGAGCCCTGCTGAGTGCACATGAACTTGTCGCAGGACGCCTCCTTTGGCATGCCCATAGGCCCTTTCTTGCCCGTAGTGTCGATGTAGCGGGCCGCTACACAGCTGCGATTGCCGCAAACATTGGCACAGCACTTTTCGAACGTTTCACATTCCTGAACAAAGCAAAGACAGAAGGCATCATTTTGCATGATATTTCAGTTGCGTTCTCTTGATAATCACATTACACGAATGAAAATGATACATAACAATAAATTGTTATAATATATGTATATATTTATAAATGAAATGAACAATGAATGAAATACAAGCAATATATGTGTAAAATCTGTATGATGAATATATAAATGTATATATTTGAACGCATGCTGTACAAAGTAATAAATATATACAAATTTATATATATATATATAAAATGGACATTCATGCAGGTTATATACACATACACACACATATATATAATATTGTATGTATACATATATAAATGAAATGGACATGCATGCATGCAAATTATATATGTGTGTACATATATATAATTTTGTATACACATGAATGTATAAAAATATAAAAACTGTACATATGTATACATATATACATGACATTTGAGTACATACAATTAATTTCAATGAAATGAAAAGCAAACCTGATCAGATTCACATTCTCTCGTGCAGGTGCTCATTGCATCAACCCACAAGTTTGGGTTCATGTCGTTTGGACAGATCCCTGCGTGGGAATACGCAACTCTTTGCAAAGTCATGCCTTTCGCGCATTGCCTGTCCACAAATAGCAGCAAAAACTGTCCCGAGACGAACCAGATCCAGCGAGGAAACAGCATCCACCACATGTTGGAGGGCAGAAATGAGGACTTATTTTGAGGAGTTACTAACCTAATTTTATTGAAACAGCTGAGCCAGAATTGTGCGCCTCCAGCTTCCAAGCAGCAGGAGACAAGAATAAAAAAATAAAAAAAAATCTCCCAGTGATTCAGAATACTGTGAGTGAAAAGTGAGTTTAGATCTCTGTATTTATTCTATTTAATAGTTTTGACTTCTTGAGCAACAAAGGCTATTCTCCTGACCACAAAACTCGCCTTACGCGCTATGACAGTTATGAATTACTCTGTAGTTCTAGAGAGAGGATGAAAAACATCTGGACCAGATTTGGGTTGGTACTGGGACACCTGCCTCTCTTTGAAAGTGCTCTAGGCTGCTGCTGTTAACTTCTTGAGCAACAAAGGCTATTCTCCTGACCACAAAACTCGCCTTACGCGCTATGACAGTTATGAATTACTCTGTAGTTCTAGAGAGAGGATGAAAAACATCTGGACCAGATTTGGGTTGGTACTGGGACACCTGCCTCTCTTTGAAAGTGCTCTAGGCTGCTGCTTTAACCCTTTATCCACGTGATGAATTACGCGCACACGAACCCTTCAACGTACTATCCAAAAGCAAGAACGACAGTTTTCAAATATTAATGTTTAAGTAATGTTATACCCGTTTAACCAATCACAGATAAAATCTCCATCACTTGAGCAATATAAAGGATTTTCAGGACAAAATGTGCGAGGTAAGAAAAGATGTCACAGCTGAGCTAGTAATTTGTCATCTTGTTGATGGACAATAAATCAGAATCAACAAGTTCTTGTTTAATTATAAAAAATAAAAATCCACGCAGGCTTCTCATTTACATGTTAAATCAGACAAATACCAACTGTGCAAACCATCAAATTTATGTCAAAGTTTAAATCCAAATGTGCTATATAACACTGCAAGGTTTTCCCTTTGACATATGGGTTATTAAATTAAACGTTTATCGTGGAATTTATCAATACGGATCAGATATATGGCATAAAATCTAATCCTGTCACACAAATCCACCATGTTAAACTTTCTTTAATCGCCAATGCCAATATTTAAGGAGTAGCATAAGTATGCGAATAAACAGCCTAATAACAAAGGGAAAAATAGATGCATCGTCAATGCTGTCGGTATATTTTAACATACACTAAAAAAGACAAGACATAAGGGTACAACACAACTAAAGATGTATGCGCACAAAAGACGCATTTGATTCTCTTTTAAAGCACTAAAGGCAAAACTCAGTTTGCCAGTGCACGCCGACGCGATCTAATATTTAATGTAAAAAAATAAATAGATATGTAGCAAATGAGAATCATTATAATTGCAGAATATATTTTGAGACAAATGTTTTTTTTTAATGATTTTCAGTTTGGGCATTTTTTTTATTTCTGTATTTTAAAATTGAATATATTTTAGTGACAGTGTAAGTGAATAAATATAAACTGCACAATTTCAACCAGAATGTGGTTTAAATTTTGCTGAAGGGATTGTCTTGGAAAAGTATTAACCTTTTTTTTTTTTTTACCATTTTAGCTGCATTTGTATAAATACATTTATAAAATTTTAAAGAAAACAAACTACTTTTATGATTTCCCACAAAATGTGTTTTTCCTTGTTCAATAAAGATATATTTCTTTTTCTGCAATCATATATTACTGGAGAAATTGTACATTAAATGATGTGCATTAAATTAATAAATGTCATGTGCATTAAAATGAGGGTTTATCTTATGTAGAACACCACAGCCTGTGAGTAAAACTAAATCTATTTATGCAAAAACACTAATGCAGATTAACAAAGGGCTACAAGACCCTCATTAGTCCTGCCAAAAATGTGAACAGAACAAAGGACGTTTCATTCACAGTGCACTTAAGCTAGTGAGTCACGCCTTAAGCAATAAATAAAACCATAAATAACACAAAATAAGACTGAAAACAAATGAAAGATTGATAATCAATTAAATCATTTAAAAACATTTTAACTTTTTTATTCTTTGGTTATTTGTTTTCTTCTTCAATTTATATTCTCAAAAAAAGTTCATTTTACTAACCATTTTAATTCTAAAATATCTAAAACATATATATATAACACAGCAGCTACTGAGCATCTTTAACATTGAGCTGCTCATGAGACGCTTCACCTTATTTTACCCCTGTGACCAGAGATTAACTTTAACAGTGCCTTGTTGTTAACTTTAACTGTTTAATTCCTTGTTCTCACATATCGTTCCAGAGAGGAGAAAAAAAAACAAAAAAAACTTTCAGGTTCTCAAGTGTCAAATGAGGACAAACTCTTTATGAATTACACTTTCTTTCTTTTCTTTTTTTCCCTTTCTCCCTTGCATTTTACCTCACTTAAATATCCAGACATCTCAGACAGTAGACTGACATTCAGGAAAGATCCACTACAATTTGGCCATCAACAGTTATCCATATGATATTTCACGCCTCAGGAGTTTCGATCGAAATATATCATTACCCGAACCTCTAACAATCAAGTATTTTTTCCTCCAACATTGCAGAGGAAGCATGTTTTGAGTGAAGGATCCAGGTTGAGGAGAGTATCTGGCCTCCAGCAGGAATAAAAGGCTTTGATGAGCCGCTTTAACTGCTGGCACATTGATAACATACTGCAACAGCAGCTCTTCTGCGCTCGGTGTGATTGATTGCTGAAGGAGCTGCATTCTTTCACGTACCTGCTTCGGAGACGCATTACCTTACTTGCCCTCTACGGAGGCAATGCGGGATGTATTTGTTTGGGGAAATATTGTAATGGGAACAAAAAATTAATAAACTCCTGTCAGTCTGAACATCTTGAGTGAGGACTGATGCAGCCTCAGGGTGTGCCATTAAAATAATAGGATAGTTAGTTGTGAATAACTCGGTTTGAAAACATCAACTGGGAGGCTTTAACACAGCAGACTGAACTATACTAATTATCTGAAGACAATCAATATCACTTTGTTAAGAAATGGTAGACAACCGATGGACAAATTAAGCAGACAAATTAACGTTCTTTGGGGTATTCATGACCGTGACATTTTATTGGAACATTATTGGTTTTAAGATAACACCCCTTCAGAAAGATTTCCCTAGCTTGATCACTATTAATTTCAGAAATTAATGAATTAATAAAGTTACACTAATATGCTACAATGTAACTGCAAAAACACATGTAGGCTGTAATGTTTTAAAAGAAAAGAATGTAAAAACTTTAAATACATTCACTACTGTTTAAAATTTGGGGTCAGTCTTTTTAAATGTTTTTGAAAGAAGTCTCTTCTGCTCACCAAGGCTGCATTTATTTCATCAAATACAGTAAAAATTCTGAAATATCATACTATCTATGTGAGTGTTAAAATATAATTTATTTCTGTAATTTATTTCAACGCTGAATTTTCAGCATCATTACTCCTGTCTTCATGGTATAAAGTTGTCAAACTGCCAAAAGTTTTCAAAATAACAGCACGGGAGTACAGAGCAAGTTTTTTTTAATAATAGTTCAAATAATAGTTCACCCCAAATTTAAAATTTGCTGAAAATGTCCTCACCTTCAGAGTTTGTTTCTTCATCAAATTTGGGCAATGTAGCATTGCATCACTTGCTCACCAATGGATCCTCTGCAGTGAATGGGTGCCGTCAGAAGTCCAAACAGCTGATAAAAACATCACAGTAATCCACACCACTCCAGTCCATCAGTTAATGTCTTGTTTTTAACTTCAAACCATTGCTTCTGGCCATAATCCATAAAAACGCTTTCTCCAGTGAAAAAGTCCATCTCCTGTTGTCTCCCACATTAAAATCCACTCACGTGTTTGTTTAGAGCTGTTTTGGACTGTAAACGGTGCTTGATCTGTGCAGATTTCTCTCCTGATTCAGACAAAATAACTTCTTCACTGGAGGAAGCGTTATTATGGATTATGGACTCATATTTTGGCAACAATTCACAGTTATACTTAATGGACAAACACAGCTTTTGTCTTCACAAGATGTTATTTGATGGACTGGAGTGGTGTGGATTACTTGTGGATTACTGTAGTGTTTTTATCAGCTGTTTGGACTCTCATTCTGACGGCACCCATTCACTGCAGAGGATCCATTGGTGAGCAAGTGATGCAATGCTACATTTCTCCAAATCTGATGAAGAAACAAACTCACCTACATCTGCACGTCCCATAATGATTGAAACTATTATACTGTTTATGCTTCTAAAGAAGTGTTTTCATCACAGCACACACATTCAGCACGTCTGTAGATCCAGGAACTGCACGTAACCCTGTTGTTCTCAGTATGAAAACAGCATGTCATATTCTCACAAACAGGCCCAACCCTTGCAAGAAGGTTTATTTCCCAGAAAACACCTTCCACGCCAGGAATCATTCACAAACACCACAGGCCGTCAATGCCACAGACAACTAAACTGGGAAATGCGCTGACAGTACGAAGATAAATTGGCCCTCAATAACAAACCAGCGCCTTGTTTTATAACGTAGGCGAATCTTGCTTTGTCACCAGTCCATCGAAACACACCCGCCTCTGCTCCAATCTTTCCGCCCGCAGCGTGAAGTGATTGGGCAGGTAAAGAGGAAGAGCCAAACCCATCCATATTTCATGTGCTCAGCCTGAGGGAGCCAATCTGCCTCGCATTTACATCTTTCTGTGTCCATCATCATCTGTCAGTGCGGCGGCGGTGAGACAGCAGTCTTTAAATGAAGTAACACCGCTGATCCTAATTAAGAAATTGACATTAAAGGAGAGCCAACACTCAGATCTCCAGCGCAGAGCGTGAGGTGTCTTGTTTGGAGATGAATGGGAATAAACAGCCCTCCTGTCTGGATCCTCGCAGGCCTGCCAATGTTTGTCACTCGCGGGGAGCCGCATGACTGAGGATATTTAAAGATCTGGGATTTTTTTTCTGCCTCCAGGAGATGTTTCATGATTAAGCTTGCTCCGTGAACCGAAAGGAGCTGCGGAGGGAGTTTTGTGGGCTTATGTCACTGAATTGGGCAATTTCGTTACTGAAGTGTTTGACATTTGGAATGACTGGTTTCTCAGAGGTAAAGATCTGGAGAAAATCATTGAGAGTCTGAGAGACTCGACAGTCATTATCATATCAAAGACATAGTGTATGCGCCACTAATAAATTTCTCTTTCGATTCTGATATAACCGCTTATTCAGAAGGACATCTGCCGATAACATTCATTTGGATTTTCTTAAAGGGGTAGTTCACCCAAAAATGAAAATGACCACATGATTTACTCACCCTCAAGCATTCCTAGGTGTATATAACTTTCTTCTTTCAGACAAATACAATCGGACTTATATTAAAACAATGTCCCGGATCTTCCAAGATTTATAATGGCAGTGAATGGGTGTCGATATTCTGAAGTCCAATGAAGTGCGTCCATCCATCATAAAAAGTGTTTCACACATGACTTCAGGGGGGCCTCCTGAACGAATCGATTTGTTTGTTTAATAAAAATATCCATATTTAAAACTTTATAAACTATAATCTCTAGCTTCCGCTAACTATGCGTTATATGCGTGTAATTGATAGAGTGGAGTTCCAGCGGATGATGTAGAGAGCAAAACAAAACACCGGTCACGAATTAGCAAAACGAGGATTTGTAAAGAAAAAATATAAGCCAAGAGGAGACTGGTTTTCCTTTGCTGTTAACAAAGAAATTGGCTCTTGCAAGACTAGCATATTCTCACCGGAGCTTACGCTATGCCTAGCCACTCTCTCGTGAACAGGCGTACAACAGTTAATGGAAGCTAGAGATTACAGTTTATAAAGTTTTAAATATGAATATTTTCTTACAAAAACGCATTGACTCCCTTCAGAAGGCCTTTATTAACCCCCCTGGAGCCGTGTGGAGCACTTTTATTACAGATTTATGCACTTTTATTGAACTTCAAAATCTCAACAGCCATTCACTGCCATTATAAAGCTCAGAAGAGTCAGCACATTTTTTTGAATATAACTTCGATTGTATTTGTCTGAAAGAAGAAAGTCATATACACCTAGGATGAGAGTGAGTAAATCGTGGGGTAATTTTCATTTTTGGGTTAACTATCCCTTTAAGGAAAAAAACTAATGCTGTAAACTATACTGGAACCCTCTCGTTTGGTATATCACTATAATATTAGAAGTTAGACTATTAGAAATGAACTATTATACTAAACGGATATAATGATCACGCTCAAACAAAAACTGAAACTCATCATAAAAATGTCACAGATCGGCCAGGCTCCCCCATCAGACAATCACAACGATCTGCATCAGCTGAATTCTAATCACGAGCACCTGCACCTCATCACCACAGTCATCTAACCACCTACTTAAGCACACTCCCCACTCACTCCAGTGTCCGATCTCGTACCGACTACATGGACCCAACTTTGGCAAGACTCTAAGCTGAGTATATGCAAGATTACTACTTACCTGTTATCCTTACCTCCTGTTTCTGCTCCTTGTGTTCTCCCCCTCCTTCAGAG
>JAFVLL020028678.1:0-20598 GCA_021397915.2 Tor tambroides | reverse complement strand
GTCTTTAATAATGCAAAGCCGTAAAGCCATCCAACAAATCTCCATATAAACAATACATTTAATTCCAAGTCACTGCCTCAAAACACACACACATCTCTAGAGTGTGTATGTTGCAATCGATGAATAATTTAAGCATGGTAATGCATGTGTAGACGTTCTGCCATGTCATAACTGACAGTAATAGTTTTATACAGTTTGTCTCTCAGCAGCGAGTCTGCAGAGAGTGACCAGCACTGCTGAAATGACACTACATGAAAGCTATTGACCAGCACTGCTGAAATGGTGCCCTATGAAAGCAGTCTCTGTGCTAAGATTGAGAGTGACAGATTTAGTACTACATTGGTTAGTTTATTCGCCCTCATGTAACATTATCTTGACTTATAGTGTGTATTTGTGTTATGTTAAGAGTCGCATGTGTTTGCGCACACAGAAAGCATTGTTTAAAAGTGTGTTAATGCCTGTAAGTGCACAGCGTTCTCAGAGCGTCTGATGTCTTACTGTTTAATCCAGCTCGAGGTAAGGGAACCGAATGAAACCGAGACCACTGGGAACGAGAGATGAAAGGAAAACCAGAGTGACGGAGGAACAGAAAGGATGTGTTAATGAGGGATAGAGAGACTGTTGGACAAGAAACAGACAGTTTGGATCAGGGGGTCGACAACCTGAGGGGTTGTCATTAGCGCGCGAGTGATAGCGAGAGATGGGTTTATGTGATTTAATTGGCCGTTTCAGAAATCCCTCGCATCTGCATGCCAGTTTCTCACTCGCTCTTATGAGGAAGTAATCCTTCTTCATAATCGTGCGGTCTGTTTTATTTAGCGTAAATATGCCCACATGGAATCCAAACCTGACATTCAGGTTCTGCACATCCCTCACCATTTCTGTGTATGTTAAGTATTTTGGCTCATTTTCTCCTGTAAGACAGATCTAAAAGTGTGGGAAAAAGTGTGCAGATTCCATTTATTAAGCCAGAAGCAAGTTTTGTCTTGTCATGTTTGACACTTCATGTCAAAAGGGTTGTCAACCACTTGTTGAGACAGGCCGCGAGTACATTAACAGAGTAATGTACTTTATGTGATTTTAGCCAACAAGCAAACAAGATTCTTTGTTACTGGCAAATTCATACCCATTTTAACTAGTCATATGATGACCATTCTGCCAGTACCTGCCATTTTGAAATGGGTGGCATCACCCCCAAACCCATTCACGTTAATAAATGTTGGTTTTTTGATCGTGTCAGCTTTAAAAGCAACCAGAAATCCAGTTGATGGGAAATTAACATACTTTTTTTTTTTTTGGATAATTTTGGGAGAATTTGAATGAGTGTTGGTTTTTCTACTGTGTCAGCTTTAAAAGCAACCTGAAATCCGGTTGATAGCAAATTAACATACTTTTTTGGATAATTTTAGAAGATTTTGAATAAGTGTTGGTTTTTCGATAGTGACAGCTTTAAAAGCTACCAGAAATCCTGGTAAATTAACATACTTTTTTTTTTTTTTTGATAATTTTGGGAGAATTTGAATAAGTGTTGGTTTTTCAATTGCGTCAGCTTTAAAAGCTGCCAGAAATCCCATTGATGGCCAATTAACATACTTTTTTTTTTTTTTTTTTTTTTGGATAATTTTGGGAATTTTAATGTTTCTTTTTATGTCAACTTTAAAAGCAACTAGAAATCCTACAGATGGCAAATAAAGACTTACTTTTTTGGGTAACTTTGGGAGAATTTGAATAAGTGTCTCTTTTTTTGTCACGTTGAAAAGCTACCAGAAATCCCGTTGATGACAAATGAACGTTTTTTTTTGATAAATTTTATGATAATTTAAATACATATTGCATAAAGTATATTTAAAGGTCATGTAAGACGTCGAAAAATGAAAGACAATGAGAATTATTTATTATTATTTTTGCCATTCTGTTTGACAACATTGTGATTTAAATATATTTTAAAATGTAATTTATTTCTGTGATGGCAAAGCTGAATCTTCCTCCAGTCTTCAGTGTCTCATGATGCTTCAAAAATTATTCTGATATGCTGATTTGGTGCTCAAGAAACATTTCTTAATATTATAAATGTTAGGAAACTGCTTAATATGTTTGCGGAAACAGTAATACACTGTTTTTCATTATTATTTGATTAATAGAAAGTTCAAAAGAACAGCATTAATTTGAAATAGAATTATTTGGACCAATTTAATGTGCTCTTGCAGAATAAAAGTATTATTTATTTATTTTTTGATCTTGACCTCAAATACTGACCTTACCTTGCCTGCTAACTCATTACACCCAGAAACAATGGACTGCAAACAAAGTGTGTGTGTGTGTTTGTCTGAGTTTCAATATGGGTTCACTCTGCCTGAGCATGCACTAAAATTATCCCACCTGTGTCCAGGTGGATGGTGCTGTTATTAAATTGGTGGTCCATTGGACACACACCTGCTGTAATTTCCCATATGCTGACACCATTGACGCCGCCACAGCACCTGCCCCCCTCTCCACTGCGTGACCTTCAGCTCACCCGCTTCATTAGACAGTTGGCCATTGTTTGTGGCAAACCATGTAGTAGGCAGCGTTATGAATATTAAGCTGTAAAGATCTGAGGGTGTACACATTGATGAAATGTCTGCCGGCTGATAGATGAGGATCTAATGGCAATATTTTATCCCAGAGAGCCGGGAAACGAAAGAACCTGAGGCACAGAGATCTTGTTTAGTCCTGGGGGAAATCAGAGGACTAAATGAGCAAAGCAAGAATGTTTTAGGCTCCTAAGCAAATCAACAAACAAAGTTTAAAGCCAGCGAACAAGGGAAAGGAGCACTGA
Source organism: Tor tambroides (assembly GCA_021397915.2). Taxonomy (NCBI): domain Eukaryota; kingdom Metazoa; phylum Chordata; class Actinopteri; order Cypriniformes; family Cyprinidae; genus Tor; species Tor tambroides. The sequence continues at coordinate 17,780 of JAFVLL020028678.1, read as the reverse complement.
ATAATATATAGATGTTAAAAGCTCTAAAATGCTGGATTGTTAACTAGCCCAGCTGTACACATGACCTTGCACCGCTTGTTTCCTCCAAGCCATGATCACACAGTCACATATCTGCAGCCATCCATCAGCCGAGGATTATGGTATACCGGAGGATTAATCTGTCTCTATCTACCCGTAACATACTCTAAAACACATCAGTTCCCTTATCACACACAACCATAAGTCAGACTGCAACTAAAATACGCTCACTCATAAAACCACATATACAGTAATAAAAAAGATGTTTTCAGTCAATAAAGATGACAAGGCTCCATTTGGACGAATACAGGCCATCAGATCCCCGCCAACGCACATGAAAACAGATTTTTTATTTTGAACCATCAGCAAGAAAATACTAGGGCTCTCGATTGATTATAAAAGAAATGTGATTAACATGATACACTGAGTAATTAATAAAAGTGCTTGAAAATAATTCAAAGACTGCATTGAATTGAATAGGCATTACAAAAAGTGGCTTCAGAAATCAATATATTGTTTAATTTATTTCCATTTTATTTATTTTTTGTTTTAAATTGTATTTCATTCATTCTAACATAAATTATTATTATTTATTTTAATTATTTATTTATTTAATTTTTATATTGTTCTATGGTAATCCTGTGTGTGAGGTTTTATTTATTTATTTAAAATTTTCCATGGAACGTTTTGTTTTGGACATTCTTTGAAGTATCTTGGAGTGGCATCTAAATACCAAAGAAACATGATTTTACCATCACTGTACCATGATAAGGGCCTTTTTTTGTAAGAGTCCTGTTTATTTATATGTCTTTTATGGAAAGCGACAAGGCTTCAACCTTATTATGGTTTAAATTAGCTTTCTACTAAATACTTAAATATTTACAATGTATTCGGGTGACTTCATTAAACAATGGCTGATAAGAATTGATTGAGCAAGTGTGTGTGTGTTTATGTGGACTGAGAGGAAGCGTGTGTTTGTTTCCCACCAGACACAGACATCTGGACAGACTGTCCACTTTCTCTGATTAACTTCGCTGGCATTTTCTCATTTCTCTTTTGCTTAAGCATTTAATCCTCTAATTATTATTTTTTTCATTTATCGAATAACAATTACTATAATGGCAAAAAAGACTCTTTAAAAGACAGCAGAAAATGAAGAATATCTTATATCTGGAAGTTTAGCAATAACATTTTCTGTTTGATATTTTCTTGATCTGACTGAACTGCTTAAAATGCATTACTCAAGTAGGCAGAAGTGTGTGTGGGAACTTAAAATGAGACATTCTGACTCACTGCACCCAAACAACCACAGGATGATCTTTCCCATTCACCTATGACCTAATGAATGAGCTCATGTGTGTATGTGTGTGTACTGTGTTAAGCTCTTTTGTCAGATAGGTTTAACACTGTTGTAGCTGCCTAATCCTCTTTTATAGATATAAAAGAGAGCGATAACAATAACTGGACAAAGGATGTGTGTGTGTGTGTGTGTGTGTGTGTGTGTGTGTGTGTGTGTATGTTGAGTAAAACAGGTCTGAAGACCTTGATTACTTTGGTTCAGGTGTATTTAATTAGGGTTAGAGCAAAACTCTGCAGGACAGTGGCCCTTCAGGAACAGGTTGGGTGTAAAATTTGTTGTTAAAGGGACAGTCCACCCAAAAATTAAAATTGTCTCATTTACTCTCACTTATATCATTCCGAACCTGTATGACCTCCTTCAAAAAACACATATTTTGAAGAATGTTTTTGTCCATAGAATGAAAGTCAGTGAGGTCCAAAAGAACTCACTATTGACTTTCATTGTATAGACAAACAAAACAGAAAACATTATCTTCAAAACTGAAAATATAGTGTCTTAAACAGTCGTCTTAAAACCTGTTTATGTCCATATAATGAAAGCCAATGGGGTCCAAAAAAAGTCCCCACTGACTTTTGTTATTTGGCCAAATAACCACTGAGACACTTTTAATAATGGAATGACATAAGGGTGAATGTTCATTAATTTTAGGTAAAATCCCACTTTAAGGTGCCTATAATGAAAGTCAGTCGGGTCCAAACCAACTTGCCGTTGACTTTCATTGTACAAACAACAAAACACTGCAATATTTTTCAAAATATATTCTTTATGTTCCACAGAAGATAGAAAATCATACAGATTTGGAATGACATGAGGATGAATGTTCATTTTTGGGTAAAATACCACTTTAAAGTACCTATAATGAAAGCCAATGGGGTCCAAAACAACTCGTTATTGACTTTCATTGTATAGTCAACAAAAACACTGCAGTATTTTTCAAAATATCTTTTTTTTTATGTTCAGCAGAAGAAAGAAAATCATACAGGTGTGGAATGACATGAGGATAAATGTTCATTTTCGAGTAAAATACCACTTTATGGTGCTTATAATGAAAGCCAATGGGGTCCAAAATAACTCGCCATTGACTTTCTTTGTACAGGCAACAAAAACTGTGCAACATTTTTCCAAATGTCTTTTTGTAATGTTCCACAGAAGAAGGAAAATCATACAGGTGTGGAATGACATGAGAATAAATGTTCATTTCCGAGTAAAATACCACTTTAAAGTGCCTATAATGAAAGCCAATGGGGTCCAAAACAACTCGCTATTGACTTTCATTGTATAGGCAACAGAAACCCTGCAACTTTTTTCAAAATATCTTTTTTTTTGTTTTCCACAAAAGAAAAAAAATCATACAGATTTGGAATGACATGAGGATAAACGTTCATTTTTGGGTAAAAGACTACTTTAAGGTGCCTATAATGAAAGCCAATGGGGTCCAAAACATCTCGCCATTGACTTTCATTGTATAGGCAACAGAAACCCTGCAACTTCTTTCAAAATATCTTTTTTTTTTATGTTCCACAAAAAAAAAAAAAAAAAATTATACAGATTTGGAATGACATGAGGATAAATGTTCATTTTTTGGTAAAAGACTACTTTAAGGTGTCTATAATGAAAGCCAATGGGGTCCAAAACAACTCACCATTGCCTTTCATTGTATAGGCAACAAAGACACTGCAACACTTTTCAAAATATCTTTTTTATGTTCAACAGAAGAAAGAAAGTCACAGAGGTTTGGAATGACATGAGAATGAATGTTCATTTTTTTGAGTGAACTACCACTTTAAAGTGTCTGTTTAAACTCAAAGTGTTCCTGGATGACCGATCCTGTCCAAAACCACAAAATAAAGTGCATCTTCACCATTATGTCTGACTTTCCACCTAGCCAGAAAAGTCAAGATGTGTTTGTCATGTTCTCCCGCTACATTTCATCGGAGGGGTGTGTGAGTCGCTGTGTGGGTGAGTGCAGTAAAAGTGGTCATCTCTTCGTCTGGTCCCAGGATTGTAGGTCAACAACGTTGAATCAGAGCAAAATAGCTGGGAAATTGGAGTCTAATAGCCTGTGTTTGTTTTTGTTTTTTTGTCATGCTGGGGACTTTCCATTGACTTCTATTGTTATTACACTGAGCTAATGATGTTTTTATCCCCCAAAACCTCACAGAAAACTTCCATTAAGGCATTATTTAGTCTGTTTATTAAGCTGTTCTCCTCACAGGGACTGTTTGCTTGTCCCCAATGTAGGTGATTACAGGTTTTACTGTCCTTGAGGGGACATTCGCTCCCACAATTTAGGCAAAAGCCAACCCTGAGTCGTGAATATGACTCCTAACTACATTATACTTCACTGGACCTCTGCTGTGTGTGTGTTTGAGTTGTTTGTGGGGCTTTTTATGAGTGTGTCAGCATCCTGGCGGCGTGATGCCGACACAGCACTCTAATTGCATACTGAATATGGGCACACACACACACACACAGCTGTATTCATTATCCAAACTCTTTCTTGAGACTATCGGGACGAATCTGCATCCTTCTATTTCCTATTCTGTCCCTCTTCATCTTTGTATCGCTGTCCTTGCGCAAAATGAATGTACACACATTCTCTCTTTGGGCAACCCAGGCTGTCGTTATTCATCCGTCTCTTTCTTCCCTCGGCGTCTCCATCCGTCCATATTGTCCCTTAGATCACATTACATCTGAAACTAACCGACAAACACATCACCTTGAAGACAGACAGAGAAAAAAGGCTTCACGTCCCTCAAATTCACAAACAACCGAACGAAAGCGCTTTCTGATTCATACATTTGCTGCAAATATTATCCTCGGCTTTTTGATCTGCATTGCAGGTGGTCGCAGGATTATCCGCATCTGTCCTGCAACTCTGGCCAAAAAAACTGCCTTAAGCAAACATAAAACACATAGATGTCAAAAACACAAGCACATGCGGTACTTCAGTCTTAAATAGGGCCCTAACTCAATGTCAGGGTGCTGTCACGTTTAAAGGTGACCTGAAACTCTGATGGAAGACACTCAATCACACACACTAGATGGCAAAGATAGTAAGAAGTAGATCATAGTGAGACAAATTGATGTCTAATGACTGAGTTTGGCTGCCTGACACCATCTGAGCTGATTCAGCATCAGCTATTAACACAAACACACTGATTGCTTATTATACTGTATATGCATTCTCATTAAAAATGGCACTTCCGACAAATGTTGTACAAATTTGTGTTGCAATATTGTTTAGTGATTTATTAGATGTCATATATAATAATAAACATAACATTTAAAAAACTTAAAAGTACTTAGTACATACTAAATAAACTATTACTAAATGTAGTAAATACTAATTTTTTAATGTTTATTTCTATTTATTGACTTTTTTTTTGCTATACCTTTCGTAACAGAGTTGAATAGTTGAACAAAAAATTATTGAACTTTTATTAAAAAATATTTGAGTAATGTTTATTTTTTATTTCATTTCATCTCAAACTGTCTAGCCCCAGTAAGTAACAGCATAGGCTAAATTTGCAACCCTGTTACCCATTCTGGTGGGGTTTTTTTAATCATTTTATTATTATTTTTTATTACATGTTATGTTTATTTAATGAAAACAATGAAATCACGCAAGTAAAGGTCATACCCCGTATTCAAACATCAAAATTTGGTAACAACACTGAAAAAGCTGCAAAGCTCATGCACAATAAATAGAAACTAAAACAGCTCATAAAATATTTATGAGGTGGACAAACAACATTTTCTGAAAGTTAAAGCTCTAGTGTATAATTTTTCCCATATAAAAATAATTCCAAATGTTAAAATAAAATAATTATGCAGACATTGGTGATGCCAGTGGCACAGAAATTACACAGTTTCAATGACCAAAGAAAAAAAAAAAACATTTTTAAGACTTTTTAAGCTTTATTTTGTACCCTATTTGTGGAAAGTGCCATATATAGTAATTGAAAATGGAAAACCCCTCCTCTCAATCACATGTTGGTGGTCTGTTGCATAGAGTTGTGTTGTTGTGTTTTTGTCTTCGGACCCCCTGGTGTGTGATAATGAGTCTGCAGGCTGGAGAGCCATCTGCCACTCAAGAGCCCCATCCATCAAAACAAAACACAACAGACAGTCAAACAATACAGTGCATTCCCTTACAGTCACAGACCACACACACAGATAATGGAGACGTGGTGAGAGGTTTCCAAACAGATATTGAGAAAAATGACCTCATAATCTGATTTTATAACACAAAGACAGTCTAGGTGACCTTTTTGACCTCTCACCTCTCAAGACCGATATGACTTCGCACATATGAAGTCTTTCATTCTTAGACTTTGATGTATAATGTCCACGAGAGTCTCGTATAGATCCTGAGGTTAAATATGATTGTACTTTCTGACATCATTGATGATGCTATAAAGCTTAAAATCATCGGCAGGTTGTCAGGAGCATTTCCAGGCCAACGCTAAGCACTGCTCTGTGTGCCCATGTGGGTAATTAGCTAGTCTCGAAGATGGAAGAAAGTGCTTGTGTCAGCTAAAGAGAAGAGAGAGGGCAAAAAAAAGAAAAGATAGTTGAAATGCAGCCTGCAGTCATTGTTCATATCCCAACTACAACCGAAGCATTCCCATAGGAATGTGCACATCCTGGTTTGGAGAATAGGAAACAGACACTCGTCTATGGCTCATGCTGTTGTCATTTCAATGGGAGAAACTGCTAGAGCTCAGAAGCTTCATTTCATGTTGCACTCTGTATAGTGATCAAAGCTTTTTGCTTCTCACACATTGGAAGACAAAGCTTTAAAGAGTTAGTGCAGGTTAGGACAGTAATGAGATGGAATATTTGAAAATGCTGTCATATTTAAATATGGTGCCTCAAGATGTGAAAACTATGGCAGAGGAGAAGATTTTCAGTGACTTAAAAGTATGCATGATTGAAGAGGCTTTGATAATCATCAAACTCGATCTCATCATGATAAAGCGCCATTATTTACTTTAAAATAACAGAAAATGTACTCGGTAGTGACAGGAACCTCACACAAATGATCCGTTCAGAAACGCTGATTCATTCAGAAACTTAAACAAGAGGTTCTTCACAAGAGAATCGTTGAATCATTTGCTTCAGATTCATTCAAGAACTCTGATTCATTCAGAAACTAAACAAGTGACAGTCTTTTTGTGTTAATCATTGAATCATTCGCTAATGGTGATTCTTTCAGAAACTAAACAAGAGACTCTACAAGTGAATCATTCTATCATTTGATCAACAGATTGATTCAGAAATGTTGATTCATTCAGAAACTAAAGAAGTGTCTTTATGAGTGAATCATAAAATCATTTGCTCAACCGTTTTATTAAAAAATGCTGATTCATTCAGAAATGAAACACAACCTACTGTGTTTTACCCATAGACGAAGCGAATTAGATATTCGGGAGCAACAGCACTCTTGCTAAATAAATAGTTATAAAAATTGTTTAATTTATTTATTAATGAATTATTATTAATTATTTGTCATCAATTAATAAGGTGGCGACAAGCATCTGACAAACTGTTCTTTCAAAAATGCTGATTCATTCAGAAACTAAACAAGATACTCTTTACAAGTGAATAATTGTATCATTTGCTCAACAGATTCATTCAAAAAATTTGATTCATTCAAATAATTCGCTCAGCCGATTAGTTAAAAAACGCTCATTCAGAAATGAAACACGAACTACTGAGTTTTACCCATAAAAACAGCAAATCAGATATTCGGAAACAAGAGCAATCTTGCTAAATAAATAGTTATAAATATTGTTTAATTTATTTATTAATGAATTGTTATTAATTATTAGTCATCATTTAATAAGGTGGCAACAAGCATCTGACAAACTATTCTTACAAAAATGCTGATTCATTTAGAAACTAAATGAGAGACTCTTTATAAGTGAATCATTGAATCATTTGCTCAAGAGGTTTGTTCAAAAATGCTGATACATCCAGAAAACTAAATGAATGACTGTCTTAATGAGTGACTCATTGAATCATTCGTTTAACTGATTCATTCAGAAATGAAACATTACCTGCTGTGTCGTGCTTCAGAGATGCAGCAAATCTGGTATTTGGGAATAACAGTACTCCTGCTAAATAAATATTGTTATAAATATTGTTTAATGTATTTATTAATAAATAAATTATTAATTAATATTGATATTGATTTATGTAGAGAAAAAATATGTGTAGATGAACAGTAGTAAATACTGAATACTGAAGAAGTAAATGACTTATTTTATGGTACATTCAAATTTTCCAAAAAGTCCTTTTTGGAAGTTTGACAAACCCTGGGATCATTCTGGTTTATTGTGTGGAAAAGGGTGCTTTCTTATTCTTTCAAACTCATCTGCTTTTGTGTTCCACAGAAAAAGAAAGTTATGGTTTGTTGTTTAAATGATGGCAGAGCTGTTATTTTTGAGTAAACTATTCCCTTCATGAACTTTGCTATTGCATTCTCTCTTTCTTATTCTGATGCAACTTCTCCTCTCTGTAACTACTTCTGATTTCAGGTCATTGCGGACAGTTTTGTTGGGAAACACAGCAACTAACCACATCTGACAACACCACCGGGTGACATCAAGCTGCAAACCTGGCAGATGGCAGACGTTTGTTTATACCGGGGACCCTGGGAACTAAAATGATGGATACTTAAGCTCTTTGAAGCAAAAATGAAGTATCTGATAAACTCCCCAAAGTGTTTACGCACCATAAGTTTTAGAGAGCGCAGTGCATGAATGTGACCCTTTAATCAATATGCCTCTCTCCAAACATATCCGTCGCTCACCAGATCTGCTTGCCTACCATGTATACCGCCCATCTCAGTGGCTCTTTCAGATTAAAAATGAGGCAGAATTGCAATAAATCACTTTAAATGGGTGTTCAGAAAATAGCTTCAAAATGTAAATAAATCTCTCAAAACTAGACTCAGCAATTAAAATAAAAGCATCTAACTTAGCTGTATAATGTTGTGGCATGCTAGAACTACAGCATGGTCCCCATAGGCATTAAAAAGGCCCTTGGGGGGTTAAAAAAGCATTTAGCCTCCATTTAAGGATGTTCTCTCATTAAAAAGATCTGCATTTTGTCTGCTTCCTGCATGATGGATTGTATTTCAGTGTGCATTGATGGCTACTGATGTAGTATTTTAATTACACTCTAAAAAAATGCTTTGTCATGTAGCTTAAAATTTTTTTATGTGGGAATACCAGAATTCATTTATTTTATTTAAGTCAAGATAATAATGTTTAAATGTTGAAAAGCCATTTTTAACCATTCAGGATGCGAAAACCACCATGAGGTGATTTACTTTTGACTCTTTTGTATAATTATATACACATCTGTCCTCTTTATATGTCATTATGATAAAACTAATTCAATATTTCTAAAGACAGCAAATACCTAATATAGGGAAAATTATTAAAATTGTTATTTACTGTAGATGCTTAAATAACTTGCCTTTAAATATAAAAATATATTTAAAAATGTTATATTTAAAAGAAAATATGTCATTTTTTAGAGGTATTTTTTATTTTTAAGCTTTATTTTTACAGTTAAGTTCTAGTAACAACACCTACCTGTTTTTGATTTATTTATTATTACAGTGTTATTAGTATTTCTTTTAAAAAGATTTTTTTTTCTTTGTGAATTGTTAATTCATGCATCAGAGATTTAATGGTCAGGTCAAGTAGAAATAGCTCCTTAAATTCAATATAGAATCAGATTTATACTATTTATACTAATTCATGTTCCTTGTCTTATATTTATTTATATATGACATTCAAAAAAAAAAAATCTGTCTAAAAATAAAAAAAATAAAATATAACTAAATATAATTAATAAAATATAATTAAATAATCATCTGAAACAACTCATTGTAGGCATACATGAGTTATTAAATAATGTTTACCATCTGGCAAACAGCTATTTAGGCATTGTCCCATCCCACATTTTTTCGCATTTCACTCATAAATATGTCACATTATTGAAGCAAAATGGGTTGCATTAAGATAAACAACTGCACATTTTGAGTTTTAACATACCTGCTAGCTATTTCCAACATGCCTAATTCTTATTCATCTGAGTTTGACAGAACTGGATCATTGTTAATGATTAATAATAGTCCTTATACACAAACGATGCATAAATTCAGGCAGGGACACCTATAGTTCCATATACTGTAGCATATATTGTAATTCTCTCTATGAAGCAAGCCGGACTATTTATAGCTGCTAGGTCAGAGTTTCTCCTCTCTCAAACACGCTTCCACCACAAACCTCTAATTCTGCATGACACACCCTTAAAGAAGGAGAAGGAGAAGAAGCTGCAGGACAGAAACACAACAAATAGCAACTGATGAAACTGAAACCCACGTTGTCCGAAGCTAAACCCCATGTTAACTGAGACTGCATCTTCAGAGCAGCAGAAGCTCTATAATCAGGAGGAACCAGCGTAGGTCTAATGTATGGTTAGATATGGAGAAGCAAACAGCCGTCAGCCCGATGCTCAGAAGACAAATGACACTACAACACTTCAGCCACAGCGTGACTTCAATCATCACCTCTGGGCTGTTTGAAACGTCTCTCTTTCCATTGCAGAGGATCAAAACATGACTCAATATATATCACAGCCTTAATATACACTGTGAGAGGATTCTGCATGAACACAGTCTTGTGCAGTCTGTACACGTTTACAGTGCTTGTGAGGCATGTATGCTTCTTTTTATTCTTTTATCACACTTTAAATCACTTAAAGTCATCATTTGCAACCTATTTTACTTGTGTAAAACTGTAAACCCACCTCTAAACGGCATTGTACTTGTCTGCAATTCATGTGGGTCAACTGTTGTCTTCCTGTCTAAGTGGCCAGTCTCATGCTATTAGTCAAGGTCTAACTGCGCTGATTTGACCCGGGGAACCTCATGAATGTTTTAGACTGAGAGTGGCATGAGGAAAAGATGGAGAGATACAACAACCCAAATAATGTGCTCACCGATCCTACCCCAGAGACTCACAACTGTGATCCATGCAGTCCATTACCACAGGAGCGTACCATTACTGCTCCACACAGGGGGGTCAGACTGATGGGCCTCTCACACTCACGGTCCTTCTGTTTAGAGTGTGGTTTGATTAGATCACCCACTTAAGCCCCGAATTACAAGTGTGGTTCAAGCGTTTTCCAGTCTAAATCTCCTCTCCCTCTTATGCTCTGCTCACCTTGACAGATATTACAGTTTTGGTTCCTTAGTGTTATCAATTATATATGGCCATATGTGATTATTTGACATAGCATGTTATATACTTTGAATTTAAATCACGTATAGCCTGAAATACTGTGTCTGTTCAGTACAGCAGTACATTTGGTGAGCACTCAAAACAAACTCCATCAGAGGAGATGTTTAATAATTTAAACTATAATGTTCCAAATATAATAATAATTACTATAGTAAATGAGTAATAATAATAGTAATCATGATAATAAGAATAAGAATAATAATAGTATTTATTATTATTATTATTGTTGTTGTTTACTAAAATAATAATAAACTATAATAAAAAATAACTATCATTTAAACTATAATATACCATATATAATTTTTTATTATTTATTACTAAGATATTAATAGACAATATTAATTAAACAACAAAATCATTTAAACTATAATATTCTTATTTACTATTTATTTACTAAATAAACTATATTAATACAAATAACATTATAATTTATACTAAAATGTTCCAAATATAATAAGAATTACTGTAGTAAATGAATAGTATATTATTGCTATTATTATTATATGATTAAATATTATTATTACTGTTGATTTTTGGAACCCAGCAAACCTAAGTATTTGAGTAAATTATTATTAATAATAATAATAACAATTAGCCTATTAGTAGTAGTAGTGGTAGTAGTATTGTTGTGGTTCATTTACTATAATATTTATTATTATTCGTTTACAATAATATTATCAACACTGTGAATTGAAAGTATAAATGTTATTATATTTATAGGTAAATATTTTAATATTTCAATTTTTAGTTCATTTAAAAAAAATAAATTCACCCTGTGCAATATTTGGTTGCAAACTTTTGATTATGAGCAGTCATACATTTCATATCAAGATGCAAGTGTCATTAACAAAAAGGCAATGAAATAATTAATCGCAATCATTAGTATTAATAGAATTCATCCTCGGGAGAAATTTCATAAATGTGAAATCCCTATTGTATATGGCAGATCTCAACAAATAAAGGAGCCACAAAACGGAATAGTACTCATCTGTAAGACTTCGTGAAAGAAACCCCAGCGTCATATTTGGGACGATCTTAAACACATTGATCTTGCACAATGGCTGCTTTTATGAAGCAAAAATCTGAGAACAATCAGCTTTATGCGTGTGAACGAGCATTGAGTATGAAGCAGTGAACTGCCGTGCGATGCTGTCTGTGCGAGCAGTGTTTCGCGCTGTTTTGGCTCTTTGTTTAGTGTTACTATTTGGAGCATGCTCAGAAAATCAGGCCCGTAAATCACCCGCTACCTCTTACCAAAAGGCCCCCATAAGGGCCACTGTGACTGTTGCCATGGTAACATGTACAGGGAAGTGCACTGATGGGATGTCTTCGTTTCACAGCCAAGGGCGGATTTTTAAAAGGGAATTTACTAAAAAGGTGAATTAAGCAAACAACAACAGCATTGAGACTTCTTAATAATCAGACTTTGTCCAGGCTTTGCAATTAGGCTTGGAATGAGACTCTATACAGCACTACTATTCACTCAAACAAATTTCTAGGCAATACGATCGGTTCTCTACATAACGTCCACGTTCCTGCTAAAGTTTCCCTTCCTTATTCTCAAAGCAAAGTGGTATGGTTTTAAAGTAGCTGCAATACACACACACATACACATACCACAAATTACAGACTGGAAGAGGACTTTGCAACAGTGAGATCTTAAAATAGCCCTGAGGGGGGGAAGTGACAATGGTCAAACCAGAAGAGTCACTCTGGATGCAAATTACTGTATATGAAAGACCTACAACAGTGTCACAACACATAAATGCTGCCACTTATTGAGTTTGTGAGGGACAAGGCCATTGTAACACATCTTAATGCACCAGTAATCTATTGTAATATACACTTCAGGGTCATCCCTTATATTCACTTTACAATGTTAGCAGGACCTTCACATTACAGTTTGACAGTCTGTGCATTAAATCCCATTCACACCAGAAACTGTAACTGTAACAATAACAGTCACACTTTATTTTAAGGTCCATTTCTCGCTATTAACAAACCATTAACTATGACTTTTGCCTCAGTAAACTCCTAATTTGCAACTTATTAATAATTAGTAAGGTAGTTGTTAAGTTTAGGTATTGGGTAGGATTAGGGATGTAGAATATGGTCATGCAGAATATATGCTTTATAAGTACTAATAAACAGCCAATATGTTAAAAATAGGCACGCTAATAAGAAACTAGTTAATAGTAATTAGCGTCCACATCAACGCATGATGACATTGTGTTTATTATAAACAAACATTAGTTATGTTGTGTGTCACTTTAAAGTTGTGTAGATTCTTATTGGCTGTCAGTGTTTTTGTTGTTTATCAGCTGGGAAAAATTCGCACAGGATATTGTTCCCGCATAACGAGTTATTAAAACTTCATAGCTATACTTAGTTATAATTATAGTTACGGAGTGTCTATTTACACTAAGTGCAAATAGCCAATCTTGTTGGTATAGGCTATTTACTTGATTGAGTTACTCAACACTAATAAAAGACGATAGTTCAGTATCAGCTACAGTGGCGCAGGTGGTAAGACATGCTTTTTGACGCGAGCGACCCGAGTTCGAGCCCTCCTTTTGCCGAACTTTTTTTTTTTTTTATCTCATATTGCATCAAAAAGGCATTTTTTAAATAAAAATGAAGGAAATAATCAAAAAGTTGAAAATAAGTGTATCGGGTAGGGTTAGGGTAGGTGTAGGGAGGGCTTTATTGTCCCAATAAGGTAGAATGCATTTAATAATTTGAATTAAAATTATAATTTGCACTCAATACATTATTATCGCGTACTGTTTTATAATGTACGACAATACTGAGAGGTGCAGATAATTGCCACTATTTGCAGCAGTAGTATAAATAGCAGAAAATCTTGATATTTTAACATGATGTAAATAGAATCTATAGCTATTTGCACTTAGTGTAAATAGCATATCTTTAAAAAAATACTATTTTCACTTGAGTGTAAATAGAACGCATTACTATTTGCACTTAGTGTAAATAGCATCCATGCTCATATTACACTTTGTGTAAATAGTGGCCTATCTGTCACTAAAAAAAATGATGCACTTAGTGTAAATAGCATCCTAATGCCTATTTACACTGAGTGTAAATAGCATCTATTGCTATTTGCACTTAGTGTAAATAGCATCTATCGCTAAAAAATATGCTATTTGCACTTAGTGTAAATAGCATCTATCGCTATTTACACTGAGTGCAAATAGCCGCTGCCTTATAGTTATTGTCCTTGTTGTGAACTGGCATTTAGTGTTGAGGATTTTTCATGGAGGTTACATCGTTTTGCCAGTAGGTGGCGACAAGTGACTGCCTTTATTAGAGAGTCATAGAAGCAGTCATTGATATAATTGATTTGTTCAATCATGCTAATTCATTCAGGAATTAAACGGGTTACTAACCTTATGAGTGAATCCTTGAGTCATTCATTCAACCTATTCATTTAACAGCACTGCTCTATTAATGAATGAAACAATGACTGTTTTTATGAATGAGTCGCTGAACCATTCACTCAACTGTTTTGTTCGAAATCACTAAATTACTCATGATTCAAAAAGAAACGCTACTACTGTGTTATTTTTTCGCCTTATTTGAAAAATATTTATTTGGCCGAGTGAAAACAGACAAAGTAACTGGCAATGCTGTGTCTAAAATGTAATTTACTCAATATTAACTTCTTTGTTTATTGGTATGTAAAAGCAATCTTGTTATTACAAAAGGCTCCTTGTTGTTCCAAGACGCTCTCAGAAATGACCCAAGCTGTCATTGCTAGATATAACATTACGTTTTCAGATTGGGAACACAAATTTAGACACATTTTCTCATATTCTAGTTTAATATGTTTGTTTGAGTGTCTCAGCCAACTAGAGATAAAACAACATTGGCTCAACCAATGGCGTTTGTTTGGGGACAGGATTATGAGTTTGTCCAGCCAATGGCAAATGAGGAGAGTGTTCATGGAAACCCAATTTGAAAACAGCCATTATTTTTGTTTAGTGGTACAAAAATTACATTTTAAATGAAAAAAGTGATTAAAATGATAAAATAATAATAAATAATATGTAATATTATATTAATAATATATAATAAATAATATAAATAATATGTAAAATAAACACATTTACTTAAATTGTAACCTAAAATCTTGATGTTAAACAAAAAATTGATGCACATATAAATATGAGTGCATATGCATGCCATTTTTTAGGATTTTACCCTGACGCATGCCGTCTAAGTATGCATTACACAAGTTCTCTCCATTTCTCTTTCACCTCAAATTTGCACTCATATCAAGTGTCTTGTGTCTCTTCATGCCCGATGCAATTGCTCAATGCCTTGATTCCTGTCATTGAAGAAGAGGGATTAGATGAATGAATCAACTTTTTTATTAAAAGCCGTGGATTCACCCTGTATCCACCCATCATCTGTCGTCTTTTTCAAGGGAGTGAGCCCTCATGTCCACATGCTTACAAACACCTACAAAAGAAAAAGCATCCACACCGCTAACACACACGCACACGTGTGAACACCTGTTTACACTCTCATACCCCATCCCCCAAAACACACATCATACATGCCACTGTTTCCATGGTGATCACTTACACCCCGTGAAATGTGGAATTTCTTTGGCGTCGCATATCTTCTCACTCGAGTTGGCTCTTTTCTTTGTCTCTTTCTAATGGACTCTTTCGTCTTTTCTCTTTCATTTGGCCTGTTGCACTGATAAATATGTTTTAATCAACGGAGAGGATGAGCTATTAAGTATTGCTGTAACAAATCAACCTCATATGCACATATATAATGTGTGAGTTTAAGACAAGTGTGCTTGTTCAGCACTAGTGGACAGTGATAGATGACTTGTCTATGGCTATTAATGGCCATTTTTTAGTCTGTACAAATACACACCCCTCCTGAAAGCATACACACACAAGAACACACACAGTCAAACAGTTCCCTTATTAAAAACCATAATTCACTTTAGCACTTTTCAAGAATGTAAAAACATTGTACCTGAAGTGGTGGATTTCACAAAGAAATGTGCAGGTTGTATTTCAGAACCAATAATCAGAATAAATACTAAAAAAAGAAGTTATATTTTGCATTATGATATTATTTTCATGGCAATTAAGACCCCCAAAAATTCTGTACAACAAATACTTTACAATTTAAAATATTATTGTATTATATTATATTATATTATATTATTTTATATTATGATGTGATTTGGCTGTCAATTTTTATTTTTTTTATTTTTAAATACATTGATCTTGCCATGAAAATAGCCATAGATGTTGGAATGGAAATAAAAATAAACTAATAATCATAATCATAATTGGCGTCATTATTATTATTATTATTATTGCAATTTAAATTGTTTATAATATTCTCTATTTTGTATTTTATATTTATTGTATACAATATTCTCTAATAAATAATTCAGATCATTAATAAAGTAATGTATCATTATTATAATTTAACATCTGATTGTTTTGTTAATCATTTTGCATGACATTAATGAAAACTGGTTGGGAAAAGTGTTTTGTTGTCAAGAAAATGAAAAAAACATTTAATTTATTTTATTTTATTTTTTATTTTATTTTTTTATTTTATATAATTTGCCATTTAAATTGTTTGTAATATTCTGTAATAATACTTACTTGGTGTGAAATATCAATGAGATGTTCCGATCACGATGTATAACTAGTTCAGCTGACTTTGTCTTTTGCATTTGTGTGTGTGTGTGTGTTTGTTTATTAGCCATTCTCATCCCTTTATTGGGTTCATACTGTCACAGACCAAAAATGTGACCTCTCCCTGTCATCATGGTAAGAGGCAGGCATAAACAATAGCCAAATGTGGTTAGGTCCCTCTTCTCCTATTCTATTCTCCCATTAACAGTCTAGAGCTCAAGTCGTACGGCAAGATCAATGCTTATCAATACTCGCGCCAGCAAAACACTCAATTCAGCACGTGCTGACACTCCACGCTTAGCATAATGACTGCAGCTAGTAAGCTGACAAAGGCCCTAATGAGAGACACACACACACACACACACACAAACATAGCCACACTTTATTATGCCCATAAGAAAAAACCCCACAAAAAATATCTCATTTGCTTCTTCCAGAAGGCTCCTGCTGATTTTTCATCTGAACAAAAGACTCCAAATGTTAAAAATATCAGCACACACAGTCATTTTATACCTCTATACTTATGTTGTATGTTAACAATGGTCTAATTTTATTCCTCCTAAGGATTTTAGGAACAATATCAAAACCAAGTCACTTATATAAAGCATATCTCAGAACTTTATCTGTCCTAAGCTATAAAAGAACAACCTCTGAGCACTTCTTCTGGGATCTGCATACACCATGACCTCCCGAATCTGTAATTATCAAATTCAAAAAAGGAGCAACACATAATCACACAAAACAAACTCACTTTACCAAAATATTTAAAGCACCGGCTCCTAAAAAAGCAAAGTTATTATGGGATTTAGGATATAATCAGCCATGCACAGAGATCTCTTCATTCTTCCAGATGCGGGTGGCTGGCATCCAGATGTTGGATTTGGTAAATGACACTTTTGCCGTTTTCCATCGTTAAGACGCGGCTCCTCCCACGACAACGCGCTGCAGACGGCGCAAACTGGGCTTAACGAGCCTAATGGGCTGACTCATAAACCACAAACATGTGCATACCTTTTATCTCACACATATGGCAGTGCTGGGAATTATTTTAACAATTAACCATCGGAGAGACAGAAAGGGCAAGAGAGAGGGAGACAGATGGGCAGAGAGCATGTGCCCGTCTGTCTGCAGGCGTGGCTTTTGACATCAACCAAACTGAAAGAACAAGGAAGCCTTTCAGATATTCTGGGGATTCCTGCAGTTGACTTTCTCCAGAGATACGATACAAGCTTATCGGGATACGCTGCATGTTTTGGGGGCAGGTATGATAGCAGCAGCTGTTCATATGCCACCCAAAAACATGAATCAGGGAGTGTGAGCCACAAATTCAATCCGTTTCAGCAGATGGATATCAACCAAATTGGTCTGGTGGGCTCCAAC
>JAFVLL020028677.1:0-12201 GCA_021397915.2 Tor tambroides | reverse complement strand
CCAAGAATAAAGTTCAGCATAAACATATAGGCTACAAACTACCAATAACGTGGGGGTATATATGCTTTTATCAGTGTTTTTGATAAAAATGACTCGACAACAGTGCAACTACACTAAAAAAGCTTTTACTGTTATAAAAACAGGTTTGTGAGCATTATTGGAATTGAATTGTTAGAATAAACACGCAACACACCTCGTGCTTGTCATCACAGAATCTAACCAATGAGAATAAAGTGTGTCGTCATCAAGGCTCTCGCAGGCGATTTTGAGCAACTGCAGCACCTGACCTCAGCGGCTGGTCTCGTTTTGCTCTCGCAGTACTTTGATGGCACGTGATCGTAAGGCGGCTGCTGCGCCGATCGAAGTTGGACAAATGTTCTAACCAGAATGCATTGCTTTTGTCAGGCGGCAGCCGATTCTTGCGGCGCCGCATGAAGTCGAACAAGCCTTATAGGTGTGTTCGACTTCATGTAGTGCCGCACAGACCTATCGGCGAGAGTAGCCGCTTGCAGTCGAGCCGTAGTTCACTGA
Organism: Tor tambroides; assembly: GCA_021397915.2. NCBI lineage: Eukaryota > Metazoa > Chordata > Actinopteri > Cypriniformes > Cyprinidae > Tor > Tor tambroides. The sequence continues at coordinate 11,670 of JAFVLL020028677.1, read as the reverse complement.
CAAGCTAGGCAATATCGCGTTCATTATCGAAGGCGATATATCTGCGATAATGAAAGCGATATTGCGTAGCTTATTAGTGATCTACGGCTCCGTGTATTAAATGCCGCTCCATTTGAAAGCAAGCGATGGAGATTTACCGCTAATCAAGGAACCGGCTTTACTGACGAGATGCGCATGCATATCGCGTTCAATATATCGCCCAGCCCTAAATCCACATGGGGAGGATACTGACAACTTAACAGACTGTATTATGGATTGTATGAACTTTTGTTTGGAGAATACTGCACCTATTAGGACTGTACGGTGTTCTCCCAATAACAAGCGATAGATCAATCCTGATATGAAGGCTCTTCTTAAGGAGAAGAGGAGGGTTTTTAGATCAGGAAACAAGGAGGGACTGAAAAAGGAATAAGATCAGGGAAGGAAAGGCATGCTACAGGAGGAAGATGGAGGATCAACTGCAGCAGAACAATGTCAGCAGTGTGTGGAAGGGGCTCAAAACCATCACTGGTCATACGGAGCCCAGCTCTCAAGCCGAGGGTGACCAGAAGTGGGTGAATGTCTTTTCCAGGTGTGAAAGAGCCCTATTAAGGAGGAAGATGGCAGCATCTTCAACTCCTATACCTGGCTGGTAGGCAAACTGAAGTGGGTCCATTAATGGGCTCACCAGAGGTCGGAGATGAGTAAGCACCAAAATCTCCAAAGTCTTCATCAGGTGTGAGGTCAACGCTACCGGTCTATAGTCACCAAAGTCTTTTGGGCGAGACGTCTTTGGTACAGGCACCACGCAGGATGTCTTCCACAGCTGTGGCACCTTCCCCAGTTTCAGGCTCAGACCAAACATGTACAACAATATGCCATACAGCTGGTCAGCACAGGTCTTAAGGAGCCTGGGGCTGATGCCGTCTGGGCCCGCAGCCTTCCTCGCCTTGATCCGCCTGAGCTCCCTCCTCACCTGGGCTTCTGCCATCTTCCTCCTTAATAGGGCTCTTTCACACCTGGAAAAGACTGGGAGCACAGTGAGAGTCATGTTTTATGACTTCTCTAATGCTTTTAATACTATCCAACCTGCGCTTCTGAGGGATAAGCTGGAGTACATGGGGGTGGACCATAACCTTTTCTACCTGGTTACTGGATTACCTCACAAACCGTCCACAGTATGTGAGGGCTCGTGACTATGATTCTGACATGGTTGTTTGCAACACGGGAGCTCCACAGGGAACGGTCTTGGCTCCGTTCCTTTTCACTGTCTATACTGCAGACTTCATGTTCAGCTCAGCAACCTGTCACCTGCAGAAGTTCTCTGATGATTCTGCCATCATCGGCTTGATCACGGATGATGACGACAAGGAATACAGAGAACTGATCCAGGACTTTGTGGACTAGTGCCAACGTAGCTGCCTCCAAATAAATGTGGGGAAAACCAAAGAGCTGGTGTTGGATTTCCGTAGGAACAAACACCCTTCACTATCACTAGTGAACATCCAGGGAAAGGATATTTATAAGGAGGGACAGAGCAGACTCTTTCTGCTGAGGAGATTGCATTTGCAGGGAGCACTACTTTTTTTACTTTGTGGTGGCTTCAGCCATCTTCTAAGGAGTGGTCTACTGGTGCAGCTGCATCTCTACTGCAGATAGGAAGAGACTGGACAAATTGATCAGGAAGGCCAGCTCAGTCCTGGGGATGCCCTTGGACACAGCACAGGAGGTGGGAGAAAGAAGGATGGTTGCTAAGCTATCATCCTGGTTGGAGAACAACTCCCATTCGCGGTATTTAGGATGTAACAGTCTTCAGTGACAGACTGTTACATCCTAAATGTCTGAAGGAGTGATACCGAAGGTCTTTTCTCCCTACTGCTATTAGACTTTACAATCAGAGCTGCTCCCAGTAAACCAGTTACCATAATAATACATCGTCAATTACTATAATATACATTGCTAACATTGATTCTTAAATTTTGCAATAATACTTTACATTTTGTGCAATAGCAATTGTGAAACTGTGCAATAATAATAATTTAAACTGTAATAACCTAGTGCAATTTGTTTTTATTTGACAGAGTAATTGTTGTTATTTGCTTTAAATTTACACTTCTTTTTTGCTGCTGTAGCATGGAAATTTCCCCATTGTGGGACAAATAAAGGTTTATCATCACCTGGGTGTCAGTCCTCTGTCGTGTGTGTCATGTGTTCCCGCCTCTTGTGTCCATATTTGGTTTGTTTCCTGTCCCTGTTTAATGTGATTATTAGTTAAGTCTGTTCAGCTGTGTTTGTGTGATTAGCATGTGTACTTTAGTTCATGCCTGTTCAGTTTCGTGTTGTCTGGTCTACTCGTTACTCCCCGGTGTTCCTGTCCTGTCTCAGCCTTGCCTTGTCTTGCCCTGCCTTGATGTCTCCATTAAAGACTATTATTTTGAGTTTATCCTCGTCTCCGTGTTCCTTGCTCCTCCCTCGTGTGTGCACCGTGACAGAAGACCAGACCTAAAAAGTAAGCGGCGCCCACTCACCTCGTTTTGTTTTTCGTTTTTGAAAGTCTTTTGTTTTGTTCCTGTTTGTTTTGTTTGTCCCGCGGCGTGGAAGTTGCCGCTCATCCTTCCGCCCTAGCCCGTGTCAGCAATGCGTGGGAGTTGGGCGGGATTGCCGCGAGTGCCACGAGTCCGCCGTCCGCGGGGAATTCACCGCCGCCGTCTGCGGCTCCAGTCAAGTTCACGGGCTGCCGCTCCTTCACGCCGCCGTCCGCGGGGAAAGCCAACCCGCCGTCCGCGGCTCCCCCAAGTCACGCCGCCGTTCGCGGCTCCCTTCACGCCGCCATTCGCAGGGAAAGCCAACCAGCCGTCCGCGGCTCCCCCAAGTCACGCCGCCGTTCGCGGCTCCCTTCACGCCGCCGTTCGCAGGGAAAGCCAACCCGCCGTCCGCGGCTCCCCCAAGTCACGCCGCCGTCAGCGGGGAAAGCCAACCCGTCGTCCGCGGCTCACCCAAGCCAGCCGTTCGCGGGAGATCACGCCGCCGGCCCGCCGCTGACTCAATGCCCACAGGCCCGCCTCTGACTCAATGCCCGCCGGCCCGCCTCTGACTCAAGCCCGCCGGATTGCCGCTGACTCAAGCCCGCCGGATTGCCGCTGACTCATGCTCGCCGGCCGCCGCTAACCCTAGCTCCGTGGATCAAGTCCACATGTTCCGGCCAGGAGTGCCGGTTTTGTCTTGTCGTGCCCACAGGAACATTTTAAACTTACCTTGTCTTGTCATGTCCATGGAGACTCGTCTGGGGCAGGGCTGCCTCCCTGTCGCTGAGGTGGAAGCGGTTGCTGAGGGACCCTGTGAGGGCCCCTGACTCCTTGTCATGCCCAGAAGAAGCCTCAGCTTCCGAGCTAGCCCAGGAGGGCTTCCTGTTCCTGTGGGCTGTCCTGTTCCTGTCCTGTCTGTTTAGCCCCGGAGGGCTGTCCTGTTCCTGTCCTGTCCTGTGTTTAGCCCTGGAGGGCTATCAGTTTCCTGTCCTGTTCCTGTCTGTCTAGCCCCGGAGGGCTCCTGATACCCCCTAGAATCCCCATGGAAATTTTTTGGGGGGGTAGTAGAGCTCTGGGTGGAGTGGGCGGGCCGAGGAACGAGGCCACGGCCACAAGGACCACCTGCCATGGCCTGCACCGCCGTGACACTGGGGAACACTTTTATACTGTTTTAGCACGTCTCTGGGGACACCATGCCGAGTTGGACGACACCTCACCCGTTTTGAACACTATCACTTGGGACTAAGATCTTTAGTGTTCCACTGAAGAGAGAATCCCCATGACAAAGAAGACATGATTACATAATGATTACAAATTGAGAGAGCAATCCAAAGTCAGTATCATAAAACAAAGGGGTCAAATACACCAACACACTTCCTCAGATACAAACTATTTTCATCTCAGACAAGCAGTACAGTGTCTGACACATACAAACTCTGCACTATAAAAATCTAACTTTCTCCAGTGGAGGTGATAACGTGCTTTTTAAAATACCATGCACCAATCAGAACAGCCCTATCGGGAGCAAATCAGATGACACTCCTCAAACAACAAAAATATAGACCTTATGAGTCAGAGAAACAAGTTCGCAACCATCTTTAGAATTTTTACTTTGAACTAGGGTTGTCACGATACCATAAAAATGTCTTACGATACTATATCAGCTGAAGTATCACAATACCATGCAATATTGTGTTAATTTAAAATTCAATTATACAAATGAATCAAAATTTCGTAAATAGATGTAAATAAAAACAGACAAGATTTTTCTCTGAATACTTCATTAATTTGAATGAATCACTGTCTATTGTTATCCATGAAATGATGTAAACAAAACTCATCTTAGCACTACACAGAAGCTGCATGAAGTGACATTTAGATGTGGTATTTATACATTTAGACTGTATTTATAATTGCATAAATAATGTTATGAGATTGTCTTAAATACAAAACTCTGAATATAGAAAACAATGTAATATGCCTACTTTTAGATGGGAAACTTAAAACCGCCAGCAGGTGGCAGCAAGTGTTCATAATTGAATCACATTCAAATGATTCTTTCAAAACAGCTGAATCCTTCAGGAACGAATCAAATGACTCTTTTTATGAATGGCTCAGTGAATCAGTGATTCGCCCAAGCCAACGCGGATTCGGATTCGAACACAGAAACGAAAAAAAAAACAGCACTCTTGATTCTTGCTCATTTCATATTACTGAACTGTCAGGAGCATTTTTGCTCGCATATCTTGAAATTTCCAAGTTAGCAGCATATACATTAAATTAAAACATATTAATTTATAATGTTAAAAAAATATAATGATTGCTAAGAACCAAGTGCAAGCCGCTATGTTGATGAATGGAACTGCATTCGTGATCGCAAAGATGCTTCCAGAAACGAACTATTACACCTGTTCTAGAAGTGGTCAAATGAATAAAAATATAAAAAATATATACCGTTTAAAAAAATGCAATGGCACCGCTGGTATTTTTAAGCTTTAGTATCGCGATACTACCGTAGTACCGGTATATCCTGCAATCCTACTTTTTGAACTTCCGTTTCTGCGGTAGCTCTTAGTGATGGGAAGTTCGGATCATTTTACTGACTCGGACCTTTGAGTCTCGTTCAGCAAAATGAACGAATCTTTTTTCGAGTCATTTCGTTCATGTTTGCAGCGGATGTCATAACAAATGTCAGTAGGCCGGGAAGATTTTAAAATGAGCGGGTTCAATCATAAATTCGTATGATCTTATCTTAACTCTGGGGAAATACAAAAGGAAGACAGCAGACAATGAACACAATTCTGAAAAGGGGCGGAGCTGCATAAGGCCTATAACAAAACACAAACCATAAGGTCGTAACAACGATAAACAGATATCAAGCAGAAGAGGTGTGTTGTTGTGTCTACTCTCTCAGAAAACATAAAGATACATATAGTTATTCTCAAATGTAATGTCTTCGGTCACAAAGATGAATTCCTTATCAACGCAGCAAAAGAAACGTCCCTTTTTCAGGATACTGCATTATAAAGAAAATTTAGTATGAGCCAAATATAAGCTTTACAGATCTATTGTAAATGGTTTAAACAATATTTTTCATACTTTTATTCAATGAACCAAAAACAATTATTGCACATGCACCTGTGGAACAGTCCTTAAGACGTGCGGTTTACAGGCAGTAATTAATGTCAGTTATTATAACTTAAGACTGTAAGAGACCTTTCTACTGACTCTGAAAAACACCAGGAGAAAGATGCAGAGGGTTCCTGATCACCTGCGTGAACCTGCCATTGTCCTGCTGCAGGCAGCACGAGGACAGCAGACATGGCCACAGAAATAAACTGCAATATCCATTATATAGGCCTTTACATAAGAGGATCCACTGGTGAGCAAGTGCTGTAACTCTAAGTTCCCTCAAATCTGTTCTGATGAGGAAACAAACTCATCTACGTTATAACCTGAGGGTGAGAACATTTTCTTTTTTTTTCTGAACTATTCTTTTAAGTATCCATAAACATCCCAAAGGGGTGGAAATTCACACTTTCATAAAACTTTCTAAAAATAGCTTTGTTTTGGTACATTTTATTCTACTACGATAAAGTTAAAATTTGAATGACTTCATTTCTACAATTGAATACAAAATGAACTGTGATTTGACTCAAAAAAACAAAAAACAAAACACGCATATCCACTAAACCGGTGCAAAATTGTTTAATCTCAGGCATTTTACATTCATGGTTCCAAATGACATAGTTCTTATTATTTCTTGCAATGTATCATAAAGCCATAGCAGAGTAATGGGAGAGGTGAAAGGCAAGGCAAAACGTTATATAATCAATAAAGCTTTACACAACAGCATCATTGCAGTAATGTATCTTTCTACTTTATCAGTTCTCTCCTGTTCTCATCATGTCTTTCCTCGGAGTTCAGTTACAGTACGGTTATTCATCAGATTGAATCATAAAAACACGGCAGTTCTGATACAACATTCTGGTAGGTGACTTAAAGACAGGCTCTTAACACCCATGTGCCTGTAATGACCAGAAAAAAAAACATTTGTCAGATGGTCAGTGTGTAGATCACACTCAGCACCTCCAGCCACACATGACCAACATGTACAACAGCACATCTGCTTATTAGAATCAGCAAGCAGATAATCAGTCAATTAAAAGGTGTCGACAGAAATGTGGGGTGTGAAGTCATCTGACAACACAGAACTGTGCACATAAAACACATGCCCCACAAAAGGAACAGGGCTGAGGTGAAAACATGTAAGCTGGCAGGTACAAAAGTTATGAGTCTGGAGAAAATACTTGATGTGTGTTAGGAAACCGTCTGGAATTGTAATCTGGGTCCTCCTTTACTCGTTTCTTGATGTCATTTTTCAGCTGATAAAAAAACAAACAATAGAAAAATAAATAAATAATACTTGTTAAATAATATATGTGTGTGTTTTATATATATATATATATATATATATATATATATATATATATATTTATTTATTTATTTATTTATTAGGGCTGTCAATAGATTAAAATATTTAATCGCGATTAATCGCATGACTGTCGTGAGTTAACTCGCGATTAATCGCAATTTAATCGCACATTTTTATCTGTTCTAAATGTACCTTAAATTCATATTTTTCAAGTTTTTAATACTCTAACTGACATGGGCATGGACAAATATAAATGCTTTATGCAATATGTGTTTATTATTGGTGAAACCATAGTTAACAGAGCATGAAGACTAGACATGTTTCAAAAGTCATAGAAGTTTTTTAAAGAACTTGTTTATGTCTATTACACACATGAAAAAGGGACATAGAAATACCAGGTTCTCGTTACTTATGTTTATTTCCACTGAGCAATTGACTTAGACAAGCCTGTTTACATTTTCACACTACAGGGCAGCTCACTTCTTCTGAATATGCAAAATGTTATTATTTTTTATTACATTTGTTTGCCTCTCTGTGCCCACATACTGTATTTTCATGCAAATTCTCAATAAAATCAAATAGCCTAAACATAAGATAAAGACAATAGCTGTTCTGTGATTTCGGCTATACTTGCATGTAAAATTAGAGGAAACAACATGATATCAGTTTAAACAGCACTGTGTAACTTTTGGCGCTCTAGCGGTTAATAAACAGGACTGCACGCATCCCGCGGAAGAACATTCTAACCGGAGCTACTTCTCTAAGTTTATGTCTATGGCGATTCACACAGGTATGTGTTACTCCGCAGCGGTGACAACACGAACAGGCTACAATAGTCCAAATATAAGCACCTACTATAAACGTACCGTAGTGATTCGGGATAAGACAAAAACACGGTTTGGAAGATGAATTCATGATGTACTCGCTCATATACATTTTTCAAATTCTGAATACAGAAAAAGTTACATGCTGAGCAGAGCAGACGGAGAGAGAGAGAGTGAGAGTGTGTGTGTGAGAGAGAGAGGTTTGTGCGTAGCGGGAAGGAGAGACATCGCGCTTGTGCGATGTACAGTACCGGCTAGTCTCAGATACTAAATAAGGTTTGGGCAAAAACTAAAGATTGGTCACTCTTTTTGGAAGAAAAAAAAAATTGCTAAAGGGGTTTGAAAAGTTGCTAAGTTGGCAACACTGACAGCATCTCCATCCATTTCTCCAACCACCGGTTAGGCCACGGCTCAAACAGAAAATGTGCGCTGCGTTAATCGCGCGTTAATAAAATTAGCGCCGTTAAAATGAATTTGCGTTAACGCGTTATTAACGCGTTAACTTTGACAGCACTAATATATATATATATATATATATATATATATATATATAAAATGCTATTTAATATATGCAATATATAAAATAATGAAATACAAATTTCTACAAGTGGAATGTATGTGTTTTGTGAGTTACTAATACTGAAAAAATGTTATATTAAGAACTACAAATCAAGGTTATTATAGTTAACTAAAACTAAAAAAAAACAACTTTATTTCAGCTAGTTGCTCATTTCTCATTGACATTAAATTTTAATTAAAACTTGTCATTTTGTACTAAAATTGTCAAAGTAAAAATTCAAATAAAAATTAATAAAAACTACATAGACATTCTACATCCAGTTTGCTGCCTCAATTCAAATCAATGTTTCACAATCCTGACATGCATAATGAACAAAAAGCCAGATTTAGGAACTTGCTGAGCATGTATGTTTGCATATTATTATGTCTATTTCAAGATATAATATGAAAATATCTTTTCAGAAAAGGTACCTGTTCACTGTATGCTTCTTGAAGTTCTGTATTGTCTAAATCCCCTTGTAGGGCGTTGGGAGCTGAAATGGGTGTTACACCAGCTGACTTGGCAGCTTGACTCACTGCCTCAGGGAGTGACAGTTTCGGTCCGTCACTCTTTACCATCTAGGAGACACACAATAGGAAAAATGTTGTTCATTGTGATTCTTCGGGAGAAGCAAACCAGTCTGAATTAATACAAAAGCATCAGCAAATGTGTACTTTATCTCAATGTTAACATGTAACTGCATGTTTACCTTCCTGCGCTTTGCTGGCATCCCAAGCAGATATGCATCAGAGAGAGGAGGCTGGGCCTTCATCTTCCTCTGACTGATCTGATCTTGTCTGATAATAGGAACCCACTCCTGCAAACAACACAGCACATCAAATCCACACTCAGAATAACATTCAATCTCACATGTTCCATGATAAGTGATATACAAGGATGCCACCAGGTGCCTCGAGTAGGTCATATTTTCCAAAAATGCTGATACATTTAATGTAAGGTACTAAATCTGTAGAAATAGCATGTTTTGGTGAACACAATGTTTATATGCAGTGAATGAAAGAAAATCAACTCACAGGAGGCAACGCAGCTGCCCAGGCTTCAGCATCTCTTCCTGTTTCCTCTCCTCCGACAGCTCCCTCTCCTTCCCTAGCTGGACCTCCAACTGCTCCTGCTTCCTGGGAGGAGGCCAGAGCTTCTTCTGCTGTAGTAGCAGGTGTTGGAGAGTGGCTGTCCCCCATCTGTACCATGTATGGGAGACGTTATATATGAGACCATACAGTACATGAGAACAAGCTGTTAACATTCTAAAGCCAAGCATGCATTTCACCATCAAACCCTTTTATGTTTATTTACCTCCACGTTCTGAGGCTCAGGATCCTGTATGGGCCTCTCTATTGACGCTTCACTCTGAGAAAACATACATATGCATTGTAAGTCAATGCAAAATGTCATGTGACATCCATGGTGTAATATTTCTTGAGTGAAACAAGACATTAAGAAGAATTAAAAAATAAAATTATGCCAGCACGTGAGATGACGGAGGGGGTACGCGAACAAAATTCTGAGTTTTGGTATTCATTTAATTCTACCCCAACTTTATGTAACATTAAAACCAAGTATGTATTTCTGACAAGCAAAATGCTGCATCTAATATAAAAACATGAAAATGGGAGTACCATAAACGGTCAAATACATGTCTTTTGTGGTCAAAACTGACCTCATCCACACAAGCGTGCATGTGATGGGACACCCGCTGAGTATGGTGGAAATCGTGCTGCTGTTCAATGTATCTTTAAAGTAGATCTTTAGCATTAGCATGAAAAGTAAATATTGACACGGACTGTACATTGAGATCAATTTAAACTCGATTCGATACAGACACACCCTGTGCATGTTCTTGTTTTTCATGTTTAAAATACGAACAAGAATGTACATTTCCCTGAATATCCAAACGATGGCAAATGTGACAATTTTTACAACAGTTCAACAAAAAAGCTAATATTAAATGAACATTTTACATTTTAAATGTAGCCTACATTTTGAACAGAATATTGTCAATATTGTTTATTATAATTTGCAACAAAATAATAGTTCCAACGAATTCTACAACATCTGGTGTGCATCTCCAAGCAACATACAGCGGTGTTTCGTTAGTGAACGAATCTGCGGCTTTGAACGATTCGGAGAGTCAGTGATTAATAACCCATTCATAACTACAGCATTTTGCTTCGTTACTGAATGAATGAATGGCGTGACGCGTCACTCATTAAGACAGTGACTTGCCGCCACGTATTGGTGTTTTTTTTTAAATCTGCAAATCACTTTGGTTTGCCATCATTTATTGCTTTATTTATTATATTAATAATACACTTAATGGAATATTAAGAATATGACATAAAACATGACATACAATTAATAAGGACAGAAAATCTTTGCCTCTATAAAGGTAAAAAAAAAAAAAGCACCTGTAAATCAGTTTAAGAGGGCAACTATTGTCCTTTAATAGAAAAGGTGTGACTGCGGTCTACATGGAAGAGAGGGGGTATGCAGAAGAATGTTAAATACCCCAGGGGGTACACCACTGTAAAACGTTTGAGAACCACCGCTGCAGATGAACACTAAGGAATAGTTCTAGCAAAACCAAGGTCATGGCTTGATTCCTATTTATTCCAGATGCATAAATTTAAGTGACTTTTATCACAACCCTTATCACAATAATTTGAACTATTAAAGAGCATATTGCAGGTTAGAGACCCAGTGAGTCAATGTATAGAAAAATAATGTAGGAACTAGATTCTTTAAAATACACTTATAAATACGCTACTGAGGCTTCTGGAGTTGTTTTTGTGAGAAAATTTTAATTCTGCATCTCAAAAACACCAAACCGGAAGTGATGTAATGGGAGGAAGCAGAGTCAATTTAAACAACAGGAAAATAATGGATGGCAATGACAGTTCGGACACTGAGGAAATTGCAAATGTTTATTCATATTCGTATGATGGACCACAGCCATACAATTATGAGCTGCTATGGGGCCAAGAGAGTAGAGACAGGCCAGAATCATTCTAATAATAATTCAAGTTTATCCATGCCATGATTGATCCTAGTGACCATGAACTCAACTACGAATTAACTTTACTAACAGGTCTTTGTGCCCGCGCAAAGAGAGAGAATTGCCATTCATTCCTTTCACAATAATGCGGAAGTAAAATTTTCTCACAAAACGACTCCAGAAGCCTCAGTAGCATATTTATAACTATATTTTAAAGAAAAAAAAAATGTCTGCATTATTTTTCTATACAGGTGCATCTCAATAAATTAGAATGTCGTGGAAAAGTTCATTTATTTCAGTAATTCAACTCAAATTGTGAAACTCGTGTATTAAAT
>JAFVLL020028676.1:0-24738 GCA_021397915.2 Tor tambroides | reverse complement strand
TCGTTAGCTCCCACCTTACGAGCCCACATTTGCCATCTTATAAAATTACACAACTTTTTGGGGTTCAGAAGTGGGGCATTGCACAATTATACAGTGCTTAGTTCTAGATGAAGGGTTGGATTTCAGAGCAGTGATGGCTTTATTGAGAGAGTATCTGATGATCTCAGGTATCTGTGTTGGTTGGCAGGTTTTGAGGTTTGATGGACCTGTTTATTTAAGGCAGATGCTGGGTTGGGAAGCTCACATTACTGAACATCAGCTTTAGCTAAGCCCCAAACCGGGAGACCTTTAAAGCGAATAAGGCTCATATGATTCCATCATCTTGTCATATCATTTTCTTTGCTCTTTTAAAATAAGAGTTTGATGTATTATGTAGACAGGCTCTTGAAAGTTCATAATACGAAACTTCCTCCCTTGTCTAACTAGACCATTTTATTGAAACTAAGATGCAGAAACATTTGGTTTACAAATTGTAATATCACAACCATGCATATTAGCATATGACTGTCTGTGTTTACATGTTGACACTTGTTCAGTATTCAGAAACTCAGCCTGCCCCGACGAAAGACAGTGTGAGCATGTGGCCAGGTTTAAAAAAAATAAAAAATAAAAATGGAAGTAGGACCTTTACATATAGTGGTGTTAAAGGTAGTGCAAAAATTGGCTTTAAATTAATTAATTAATTAATTAATTTAAAATAATGAATTTTATTTGTTTTATTTAATTTTATTTTAGAATTTTGTATTAATTTACTAAATCGTTTTTATTTTTGTTTAAAAATAAATGAATAATTGTATTTTAGTTGAATTTATTTTTTAAATATATATATTTTTATGTATTTAAAATAAACAACTGATTTTATTTATTTGTTTATTTAAATGACTGATTTTATTTATTTATTTATTTTTGATTTGTTTTTTGTTTTTTAAATGAATAAATGGTTTTATTTATTTATTTTTATTTTTTGGCCACCTTTATCTATTTTGCCCCAACATGGCCTGTTTACTTGTAAGGGTGAAAGAAGAGGTGAAAATGGAAATGTTAAACTAAATTACAGGAAGAAAAGAATTTGCTACAAATATTTTGGATATACCTGGTTTAATTGATTTGCTGATTTTGCGGCATGGGTCGAATTTGGGTTAAAATCGGTGAAACTGTACAAGCTGCTCATTATTAAAAATAGCTAAAAAAAAAAAAACAGTCAAACTTACCACTAAAAGCAGTGAACTTAGATATTTTTACACTAAATACAACTGAGCGGATAATATGCTAATTTAAATAACTGACTGAAAAAAAAATGAATCTGTTAGTGTTTTTTTTTGTACTTTTTGAATAGAATTATTCTAACAATTCAGCATGACATACTAGATTGATTATTACCATAGCTAGCAGGGCTGCAGAGTGTAATATTAAACACTATTGTAAGTGATTTTGTCACGCTACATTATATAGAAAAATGTGTTTTGTTGCTGCTGAAGAATGTAGTCATTTAGTTTTTCTCAAAAAATTCCATATATTCTGCACAGCACTGAAAATGATATTTTTTCTCTTGAGTTATACATTTGCTGATTTAGGTTAACCATGGTCGTGTGTAACTGACAATAGCGCCAGAATTCATCTTGTTCTGTCCGAGTTGTAAAAATCCCAGCATATATTCTGAAATATTGTATGTGTCAAAGAGTGAGAACTCATGAATCCTTGTCTTTGTTCTGGAAATGTCACACCATATTACAGTAGCGTTTCCTTCAGGGAAGACTCTCAGACTGTGTGTGTGTTGCGGGGGTTGAGCTGCAGAGAGCTCCGGGTGACAGAACAAAGACCTGAATGTTCCGTTCTATTCTGTTCTCTTCTGCCCTTTTCTTAAACAGAACCCACCGTCCTGTCAGACCTCTTGCCCACATGTTTGTTTGGTGTCACCTTTTGGGCAAGAACCAAGGCTGCTGGAACAGAATTGTTTTGTTTCATATTTATGAGAATTTAGAGATGATGTCTTGAGTTTTGGAACAGCGCACACAGCAGTTCTATATTAGTTTCTATGTTATATGTCTAGTATCTATCTCCATTTGCAGTTCATTTGTTCGGTCCAGTTGGTTTGATGATTAAGGTCTGTGTATAGTCACACATTTGTGACCTTTGATCACAAAACCAGTCATAGGGGTCAATTTTCGAAATTGAGATGTATACAACATCTGAAAGCTGAATAAATAAGGAATAGGACAATATTTGGCCGAGATACAACTATTTGAAAATCTGGAATCTGAGGGTGCAAAAAAATCAAAATATTGAGAAAATCGCCTTTAAAGTTGTTTTAGCAATGCATATTACTAATCAAAAATGAAGTTTTGATATATTTACGGTAGGAAATTTACAAAATATCTTCATGGAACATGATCTTTACTTAATGTCCTAGTGATTTTTGGCATAAAAGAAAAATCAATAATTTTAACCCATACAATGTATTTTTGGCTATTGCTACAAATATACCCCAGCGACTTAAGACTGGTTATGTGGTTCAGGGTCACATTTAGTCTTTTTTTTTTTTTAAATCGTGATGGAAAAAAACTAAACTATACATATCCAGTAGGGCTATAATGTTGCTTTACAGTTGCATTTAATTTACTATCTCATTATCAGAGTTGCTTTGATCATGATCACAGATACTTTGATGCAGTGCTTAACTAATTAAAATGATTTACTTTCTCTTGTTCTTTTTATAGACTTTGGCAACTGCAGCAGAGAATTTCCAAATGGAGCATCAATGGAAAGATGAATTTGGAGTAAGTGTTTCTACAAGTGTGTACTGAACATTTACAAGGTGCACATAGAGTTATTCTATTTGATTTAATGTTCCAAATCAACTCAAGCCAGTTTTATTTGTATTGCCCTTTTACAAGACATAAAGCGGCTTTACAAGATTAGATGTTAAAGGGATAATGGAAATTCTGTCATGATTTACTCACCTTTATGTAGTTTCAAACCAACACAGATGATATTTTGAAGATCTTTGGGGTCTGAACAACAATTGACTTCTATAAGGACAACAAAATAAAAAAATACAGACATTTTTCAAAATATCTCCTTCTGTGCTTTATTGGAGAAAAATGTCATAGATTTGGAATGACTTAAGAGTGAATAAATGATGGTAGAATTTTCATTCCTTTAATTTAAAGAGAGGAATCATGCAAATCTAAATCCAAATTAATTCAGATAAACTCAGGGCTGGTTATACTGGTTCACACAAGGAAATAGCCATTTACAATCACCATGAGCAGCCAAATACTACACTATACAAATAAAATGAAATTGAATATGCCATGCATCATGCCTTTTTTTTAGGGTATTGTTTACATAAGACTCATTATTGCATTCAAAAACAGATAGATCAAATAGAATGCAAGGATTTCAAGACATAGACATTTGACTATTTTTAAACTGACATGCTCAAAAACAGTGCGAGATGCAATGTAAAGGCCAAAGACGTCTGTCTTAGTGCGTCTAGTTGTAGCGTGGTGCTTTAAAGGGCATGAATTTAAAGATTTTTCTGGTGGAGAATTTTACAGTGCAACAGTCATAGCATGCTCATTAAAACACTGCTGCTAAAAATATCAACATTAACTGCCCAATCTCCCTAATCGACTAGCTGGCTGCTGGACGACTAGTCAACCACCTCTACTCGCAAGTGATTTGTTACTATCCAACTGTGGTGGTCTAAGTAACACGCATAGCACAGCATGGTTCTGTGACCTTTCAGCCAATCAGATTGCTTATCCTGACGTAAAGAGATAGTTCACACAAAAAAATGAAAAGTTGCTGAATATTTACTCACTCTCAGGACATCTAGGATGTCGATGAGTTTATTTCTTCACTGGAACAGATTTGGATCCTCTGCAGTAAATGGGTGCCGTCAGAATGAGAGTCCAAACAGCTGACAGAATATCACAACACAACAACATGAGTCTAGCCCATCAGTTAACATCATGTGAGGTAAAAAGCTGCGTGTTTGTAAGAAACATCCATCATTAAGGCATTTTAATTTTTTTTTTCTTGGCCAAAATATCCACAATCCATAGTAACCCTTCATCCACTTTTCTTTTTTTTTTTTCCCCCAAAAAAAGTCCATCCCCTGTTGCCCTCTCACATCAAAATCCATTTGATTGGTTTTTAACTGTTTTAGATTGTCAAACGGTGTTTGATTTGTGCATATTTCTCTCTTGATTCAGATGAGACAACTTTTTTTTACTGGAGAAAGCAATATTATGTTTTGAGAAATGTCTTAGTTTTTTTTTTTTTTTTTTTTTTTTTTAATAGAAATCAATGGTAACCAGAACAGTTTGGTTACCAACATTCTTCAAAATATCTTCTTTAGCGTTCTGCAGAAGAAAGTCAGTAATACAGGTTTGGAATGACATGAAGGTACATAAATGATGATGGATTTTTAATTTCTTAATACATTTTTAATCTCTTTAACAGTTGTATTCAGTTAAAAATAATAGTATCAGTTTGCATCCTGCACATTAAAATTTATTTAAGGCAATGGTAGACATCTTAGATGACTGACTTGATCACAAGAATAAATTCTGAAGTGTTATGCAGATTTTTAATTAGATCATTCCAAATGAAGACTGCAGGCAGGAGATGCTTTTGAAATTGATAATACCTCCGCTCGGTTTCACTGCTAAATGCTTTGGTGTGTTAGACCGCTTCGTTTAGTTAAATTAAATCATGAGCCATTCAATTAAATGCAAACAAGTGAATAAATTGACAAATAAATAAATAATCTGATTGTACCAATGGCCAGAGTGTATTTCCTCTGTGCGTATGTGAGTTTGTGTTTAAGTGAGGGAATGTGTTGTAGCTTAATAATGGATCTAATTTCACTTCTCACACTCCCTGCAGATGTCGGAAGATTTGATTTCACTGAATACACATTCTGCATTTCTCCTGCGGATTTATTTTTACTGTAGACACACACATGCACGCACACACACCCACCATATGCTGTGAATGACGAAAAATGCCTGACCCCGACAACACTGATGGCCCAGAGTGGTTTAACATCAGCAGGTTATCCTGACCACTTGCTGCAAAACCCGGCATGACCAATCTTTCTTTAGCTCTCTTTAATGCATTTCACACTTGCTGTAAAGCAAATGTATGACAGTTCAGATCTGTGGAACACATGCTGTATGCATACTTGGCTTAGTACAGTGATACTGCCACTGATTTGCATGATGGGTAGGTTTTCTGAGGACACATCACAGTCATACTGTACGGGTTAAAAGATCTGAGCTGGTAACCAAAAGGTTGCAGGTTTGAACCCCATAATAGTTAGTGCATTTATTTATTATCTGAGCTTTGCTTTATTTTATTTACTTTTTTTTTTTTTTTGCAGTGGTTAAGAGCTCACTAAAGGGGAAGAATATTGTATGGTTTCAGGAGACATGAAATATAACCTATGAGTTGTATGGACCACTTTATGATATCTTAATGGTGGTTTTACATCCTTGCCTGAAAAATGTTCCTTTCTTTTAATTATCATATTTTTCTCTTTCTCTGCAGGAGGATGATATAGTTTACTTTAATGCCAAGGATAATGTGAGTATATAATTCAAGACTCTTCTGCACACAGACACGCTCAGCGTTTTTTTTCAAGCGCAGATACTATATCAAACATGAATACCGCGAGCTCTTCTGTCCAGTTATGATCATGCGTTAGTGAGCTTATGTGTGAGTTATTTCAGGCAGTCAAGATATGATGATAATATATCTTCTCAGCTGACGCAGACTCTGCTGGCGGATACACACTGTCTGTGTGCCATACATCTCAACTGCCAATTAGGATGAGACTGTGTAAAACTCATGGTGGGAGCGTGTGCACTAGTGTGTAAAATACAAGACGGAAAGCAAAGGAGGAGGAACATATAGAGAAAATTAGGTTTTATTCATCAATGTGCAAAGCACTAGTTTGGAATAGATACAGTACCTGCAGTGCAAAGAATAATAAGATGATTATACTGATAGATTAATTGGCTAGAGATTTATTTTGAGATTGACATTTGTTGTAAGCTTTCAAATTTCATGTATTCATTTGAATAAAGGAGATTTCATTGGGATTTGATTAGTGACCAACTAAGCTATCAGACAGGTTAAATAAAAATGAATGTTATATTTCGAGCATATTTTGTGTAAAACAAATGTTCAGAGAATTATGGCAATTTTGTGTACATCTTGCATTTGTGCACAAACTAATATTAAAGGGATAGTTCACCTAAAAATGAAAATTGTTATCATTTACTCAAAACCCATGACTTTTTCTTCTGTGGAACACAAAAGGTTACTTAATTTTGTGAATGAATTCTTCTTTTGAGACTAATCTCTTCAGTGAATCGGTTTATCCAGTTCACAGAGCCAGTCTGGTTCTTGAGTTCTCAAATCTCTTACTGAATAAAGTTGCAGTGGTTAATAGCTGACTAAAAGAGAATAATATCATTGTAACTTTTAACTAATTTTGGTCTGTTGTCACGCAAACTATTGTATGGCTTCAGGAAACATGAAATTTGGTGTTTGAATTGTATGGACCACTTATGATACCGTAATTGTGTTTTTATATCCTTTAATGACGCCTGAAAATGTTAGTCTCTTCATTCAATGTAGATCAAAAAAAGACGGGTTTGAAATGATAACAGAATTGTCTTTTTTTTTCCTGATTTTTGTGTGCATACACCATTGAAAATTTTGGAATCTTTAAGATTTAAGAAATAAGTCTCTTATGCGAATCAAGCTTGCATTTATTTGATCAAAACGTAAAAAAAACAGTAATTTTGTGAAATATTATTTAAATTTCAAATAAATATTTTACTGTAAACAATATATTTTAAAATGTAATTTATTTCTGTGTCGGCAAAGCTGAAATTTAATATGCTAATTTGGTGCTTAAGAAACATATCTCATTATTATCAATGTTGAAAAGAGTTCTCAATATTTTGCTGAAATGTTGATTCATTTTTTTTTTAGTGCTGGGCAACGATTAATCACGATTAATTGCATTCAAAATAAAAGTTTTTGTTTATATAATAAATGTGTGTGTACTGTGTATGTTTATTATGTATATATAAAGACACACACACATACAGTATATATTTTGAAAATATTTACATATATTTAATATATAAACATATTTTTTCTTAAATATATACATGTGTGTGTGTATGTATATATGTGTGTGTGTGTATATATATATATATATATATATATATATATAATATACACAGTACACACACATATATTATGTACACAAAAACTTTTTTTATTTTGGATGCAATTAATGGATGCAATTAATCGTTGCCCTGTACAATTTTTTTTTTTTTAATGAACAAATTTCAGAAATTACAGCATTTAATTGAAATAATACCGTACCAGAGTTGATTGCTGTTGTTTCTCTTCCAGCTTGAAGCCAATGATACAGAAGGAAGGAAAAACCGGATCAGACCTGAATTTAAAGAAGACCCATCATTCAAAAACCGCCTCACCTCCTACAACCATACGGCAGTGCATATCCCCACGGACATATATGACGGCTGTAAGTAACTCCCCCAACCCCCCACAGACACGCTTCCATAGCGCTCTGCCTGCTCCGCCGTAACATATTATCTACTGCTGGGAATCTGATGAGACGCTCTGCTGCTGATTGCTTTGGATGTCAGTTATAAAACGGAGTATAAGTGTGTCTTTGGAAGAGCTTTTGGAGGAGAATTATAGAATCCATTTGACAGCAAAGACTCTCTGGGGAAACTTTTGTCGGAATAAGTGCAGGTGCACTTGTTTGGATAAGCCCACGGTGTGCGTGTGCATCTATTTAAACTAAATTTCACAATGATTTTTAAGCGGGGATAGTAGGCTGGCCAAGCCATAGAGTCTCAGTTGGCCTGCTGGGATAGCGTCTGGCTCTTTGGTGTTAGACGGCTCTTGCCTATTGACCTTGTCATACACACTCACACACAAATGGAAGACAAATAAATTCAGGTAATTACTTTGGCCATTGTGCCCTTTGGTAAACAGAGTAGTGGGGTATTTGAAATGACATCAGGTCAGACAGATGTGCTCTGCGGTGAGCATAATGTTATATGGCGGATGAGTTTGCCTTCTTTTTAAATACAGAATACCGAATCACTTTAGAGATAAAGTGATGCTTCAGTCTCTTAGCATTGTTTCCAAGTCTTTCCAACACATGCTGACAGAGGTGGCTGCCCCTGTAATTTAAGAAGGGAGTTTCCTTGTCGCTTGTCTTGTAATTGTGTACCATTTTATGCAATTATCTGTGAGTCATTTCCTAATCCTATATTGCCATTTCTAATTTTATGTGTGAGTCATTTAGGCTTTTTGGGTAGGGTTGTTTCATCTGGTTCTCTGTGGTTGTGATCACAGACACTAAAATGTATTTGAAATAAATACATACATTTATATATTGATGTGCTTAAGAAAAATACCCTGAAATTGTACTTTTGGTATACTAAACTGGTATACTTAAAGTCTGGAACAACTAATTTTGTGCTTAATGCACTTAAATTGTGCGGAAGTAGTGCTGAGGTCCAACTAAAGATATACCAACTAAAGTGGAACTATTGCAAGTATACTTCAGGTCCACTTTAAATATCTTGAATTTCAAGACTGATATTATACAGAGATCATACAATCCTTATTAATAGTGATATTAAAAACATTTTAGGCATAATATTAAGAAATGTGCATTGTGCAAAAAGAAATACTCCAAATAAAGCTTAATTATAATTTTATAACAGTAATCTTAAGTCAGTAAAGAGGTTAATAGTTTGAAAGTATACTTAGTATGAAATAAATGTAATAAATTATGGTGTAGGTTTTTTTAAAGGGGTCATATGATGTGATTTCAAGTTTTCCTTTATCTTTGGAGTGTTACAAACTGTTTGTGCATAGATAAAATCCCTGAAGTTGCAAAGACTAAAGTCTCAAAACCAAAGAGATATTCTTTATAAAAGTTAAGACTTGACCACGCCCACCTAAAACATCTCATTTAAGCACACCCCCACAGGTTAACGTCATGGTGTGGGAAGATTTGCAAAACACCGCCCAAATGTTTACGCAAAGAAAGAAGGCCGAAGTATTATTCTCACTGTAGTATTGTTGCTGCCGCCGGCACCATGTCATGGAGACGCTGTGTTTCGTTGTGAAAGCGAAACTACTTTGTTTGGGCTTCCAAAAGAGGACACAACTAGAAATCAGTGGTTAAGTTGTATTTATAACACTGTTCCAGAGCAGTACAATGCAAATATTAGAGTGTGTGCAGCGCATTTTACGGAGGATTGTTTCCTGAACCTGGGAGAATAGCCTACAATGCTGGCTTGCACAAAGGCTGTTTCTATAAAGTGGGGCACTTCCAACTTTGCGAGGACAGTCTGACGCTTCTGACTCACAGCCTGTAAGTACGTTTTCTTATTTAAAGAATTTGCCACTGACGATTCAAACGCGAGTTTTGAGTAGTGCTTGTTTGTCGTTTCTCCGATCACAAATGCAGACATGGTATAAGTCATTATAATCAGTAATAATGTCCCCACTGGATGCAACAAATGCCTCGTTGGGTTTTATTTTTTTTGTGTCGTCGCGTCGGGACAAGTCATCACAATACGGTAAGGGGCGTAACATTTCTGTCTCACGCTTGAGGTATTCGGCCAATCACAACACACTGGATAGCTGGCCAATCAGAGCAAATGGAGAGTCAGCAAGAGCCTCATTTGATTGGCTACAAAAAGAAGGTGGGCCTGCCAAAATGGACGTGCCAAAACTGTAAGCGCAGATAAAAGAAAGACGGAGCTGTACGTATCGGATTATTTCGTGAACTTTTTGCCCTACATACACAAGAAGTCATTTAGACATTTGACACAGTCTGTTTTTTTACACATACAGATTGGTTCTACGCAGTCAATCCAGTTTGCAGTTCTTTAAACTGTTGTTTTCGCTTGCAAATCACTGTTCACAGGTTTGCAGTGCTTTTGATCGTATTTTGGCGAAAAAAAACGTGCCAAAAGTGTAAGCGCGGAAAAATGGAAGTCATAAGAATGCAGATCATATTTATTTTGCGTTAGCATGAAGCTGCAGTTTCACAATACATGAATTACACTTACGAGTAACAGTAAAATGCTGCAAATCATTTTTTCTTGTGCTTGAAACGCGATTTACACCTTTACAAAGCTTCTCTTGCGCATGCAAATTTAATTTACGCTTACAGTCTTATGTACACTTTCACAAATCTTACCCTGATCATGTAAATCTTTATGGCATCAAATTACCTTCATAGAAAACGCATTACGCGGCTCAGTGCACTAAAGCAATGACAGCTATTAAAAGACCAAACTCAGATCTTACTGATGATGTAAACTATATACAGGTAGATGCGGATATGAACGCAAGTTACGGAACGCGCAAAACTGTACTTTAAACATTTCCCATAAAGAAAACACTTAACGTGGTTTATTGCCTCAAGACAGTGATAATAAATGATTAAATTCGGGATCTAATTAATAAAATATATTACTGTATATTATGTACATTTAAGCAGATGAGCCCAGAATATGAGCCCACAACCCACAAAGTTTCACCAAACCATTTTTTTTTCTCCCATAGAAAACCAAGCGCAGTAGTTTTAGGTTTGATATTTGCTGCATATTCACCCAGGCTGCTTTAGGGACCGTCTGCAAATTTACCTCACAGTACAAAACGAAGTCCAATAATTTATTCAAATTAATGTTCACAGTAAATGAATCATCTTAGACAATACTTTCCCTAAGTATGTACACTACACAAATATTTTTTAAGAAAAAAATTACAGTAATTCACCAAAATGGGGTTTTTTGTGTTCCAAATGTTGTTACTAGTATGTTACTAGTGACCAGACTGACTTACTACAGTTGAAATTTTGTCAATATCTTCCACACTGTATATACAGTATATAATTATTCTTAAGAAATTACTGTAATTCACAAATATGCAAATGTGAATTAGATTTTAAACTATTGCAGATGGAACGAATTGCACAGAATAATGACTTCAGTTTTATCTGGTCCTCATTCAAAGCTGTTATATATGGCTTTGCAGAAGTCATATGGACTATTTTTGCTAGGCCTCTTTACCATTCAAGTTCATTGTATGGATGAGATGGTCAGGACAATTTGGAAAATAATTCTTTGTAAATGATAGCAGAATTCAATTTTTTTTGCGAACTATTCCTTTAAACTTTTATATTTTATAGTGGGTGAGAGGGAAAATAACCAAGTGACAGAAAGAGACATAGATGGAAGGCGAGAAGGGTAGAGCTATAATTGCTGTGGTCTTGGATCTGACCTGACCTTGCGCCAGAAGGAAACACAGTACGTGTGTAGAATCGAGCTGGTGACAGACCCTCTCATAATCTGTGCTGAAACACAGTTGTGTGTGAGTAATGTCCAATATTACTGGTGTCTATATGTCCATTAATTCCAGAGGTTGTTGACTCTATGTAAGGCAGTGAGAACCTAGTGGCTTTTCTCTAGTGACTCTAAAAGCAAAGTTTGCACACATCAACCCCTATCAAACACTCAGAGACCACAAATAGCCTGGAACCTCCAGCACACACACATAGACACACAGAAATAACACAGATCTGCTGCTCCCGCCGGGGAGAAAATTGGATTTCGTGGATAAAGTAGTACATCGTTTAGGGGTTGCTAGAAGAGGGTGGGTGACCCCCCTCTGCCACAGTCAGCTAACACCAAGAAAAACTTAACCATGATTAAGACAGACAACTCACAGTGGGTGCTGGCCAATTTCCCCTCCTTCACATCCAAAAGGATTGATTTAGTATAAGTTGAGGTTGAGGAAATAATCAATATTTTGGAGCATTGTGATATGTTACTGTTCATGGAAAAAAAAAATCAACGTTGTTAGAATCGTTTTTTTCATATTTGATGTTACTAGAAAAACTAAGATTGACCATCAAACAGAGTAAAGCTGTCAAAAGGTAAAATGTACTGTGGAGAGCATGTGAGTGGTGTGAATTTGATTTTAGCTTGTGTTTGATTGAAACAAACCACACGTTTTTAAAAAGTTGTAGTGTTTGGGTTTTACCCCTCCATCAAAAAGGGCTAATGGACTAATTTTAGTCTGTAAAACACTTTAAACTTGTGTAGAAGTGTTGAATTTAGTGGCCAAAGATGTCCGGCAAATTGATATCTTCACCCCTTTATTCAAACAAGTTGGTATTATGTTGATGTGGGGTTTCTAAGCGTATTGCGTAGTGGTGTTTGGAGAGTGTATGTGCTTTGTCTATTAATTGTTTCATTTGTGATAACATGAGGAAACATGCTTAATGAGGAATGAGCATGAGAATGGCTACTATTCAAATACAAGGGAGAACCAATTAAATATTAATAACTGGTTATATTTTAGTCAGTGTATACTGCATTTTCTGTGAGCTTTTTGTTTTTCTATGTATTTTTGCATTGTAAAATATAACCCATGTTCCATGATAACATGTGGTTTGCTTTTTTTTTGCCAAATAATTTTGACAGTTAAATACCTTAAGCAACTTTAGTGTTTTCCTTTTCCCAGTATAAAATGTTCTTCATATTTTAATGGTTTAATAAAACTTGGAAGGATGGATGGATGGATGCATGGGCATAGAGGTCTGCATTCCCGCGGAACCGCGGGACCCGACCAGATTTCTTGCGGCGCGGGATTAAATTCCCGAATACAACGCGGCAGCGGTCGGTAACTCTGGTGCAATTTGAACGGGAGCGGGCGGTCTAACAATATCTCGTTCCCGACGTCCTTTCAGAACAGCATATCTGTGCTTTATTCACGCACAGGTACAGCCTGCACTAGACTGTTATGCACTAGTGCACTGTGCTTCTGCCATGAACCAGTTTATTTGCGGGGTCTGTGCGCAGCATGTGCATAACGATGCTCAGAGCAGGCGAGCCTACCAGTGGTGAATATACGGCCCTCAGACAGAACAGACAGGTTGTTGATGAGTGACAGAGCAGAATAAAGATGGAGCAAAGTGTGGATGCGCTGTCCTTGAAGTATGTTCAACTCGGTTTTGTTTATATTTTGCTTAGCCTATAATTTTAAATGACAGATGTTGAATTTATTTATTTATTTTTCTTCTGCGACACTTTTCCTAGGCTGCTGTGTTTACAGCAAGATGTTACGAATATGTTTAGTCGAATTTAGTATTTTGACAAGACCAATAAAATTATAGGCCATTTTTGTACAACCTACATTTTTTTTCTCTCTGCGACACTTGTTCCTATTGTGTTGTAAATGTTAAAGGAATTGTATCCTGACAAGACGAATAAAAATAAGGAATACAATTTTTTTTTTTTTACATATTTATTTTCTGTGACACTTTTTCCCCCCTACTGTACTGGCAACAAAATGTTAAACGAAATTTGTCGTTTAACAAAATTTGTTTAACATTTTGCTTTCAATAAAAGACTCTTGACAAGACGAATAAAATAAAAGCAATTGCAGAATACACTTTTATTTGTCAGCCTATCTCTCTTTCTTTCAGTAAAGGAAATTTAAATGTGTGATTCTGGAAACGAGATCTAATTTAGCGGGAACGGTCGGGTCAGGAAGAAAATTATTCAAAGCGGACAGCGGGTGAACAAAGAGTGAAAATATCGCGGGAGCGGGCGGGTGCGGGATATAACCTCGCGGGAGCGGGCGGGAGCGGGACTTAAAAAACAGTCCCGCGCAGACCTCTACATGGGCATATAGATGGGTAATGGATGAATGGATAGATAGTTGGACAAATTGATGGATGGATAAGTGGTTGGATGGATGGATAGTTAGATGGATAGATTGATGGACAGAGTGTGCTGGATGGATAGATGGATGAATGCGTAGGCATATGGATTGGTAATGGATGATAGATGAATGGATAGATAGGTGGACAGATGGATGGATGGATAGATGCATAGATGGGCATTATAGATTAATAGATGGATCGATAGACAAATTTGATAGATGTAGGGATGGATAGATGCATGGGCAGACAGATTAATAGATGGGCAGACAGATAAATTGGATGGATGGATGCATGGACATATAAATGGGTAATGGATAATAGATGAATGGATAGATATGTGGACAAATGGATAGATGGATAAGGTGCATAGAGATAGGTATTATACAGTAGATTAATAGATGGATAGATAGACAAATTGGATAGATGGAGGGATGATAGATGCATAGATGGGCAGGTAGATTAATAGATGGATAGACAGATAAATTGGATGGATGGATGGAAGGATGGATGTACAGATGGATGGATTGATAGATGGACAGATAGATGAAGCGGTAGATGCATAGATGGGTAGAGGGATGGATGGATGGATGAATGGATGAACAGATGGTTTAATAGATGGACTGATAGATGGAACAGTAGATGGATGGATAAACAGATGGATTGATAGATGGAGCGGTAGAAGCATAGATGGGTAGATGGATGATGAATGGATAGAAGGTTAGGTGAACAAATGGATGGATAGATGAACAGATAGATAGGTAGATGGATAGATGAATGGATGTATAAATTGATGGACAGAGTTAGATGGGTAGATGAAAGAATGGATGGACACATAGATAAGTGGGTGGACAGATGAATGGATGATAGATAGATAGATAGATAGATAGATAGATAGATAGATAGATAGATAGATAGATAGATAGATAGATAGATAGATAGATAGATAGATAGATAGACAGACACCCTAGCATTGGTTTTGCACAGGCAAGCACAGCTCACATTTTCGTCAGACAAAGTATAATTCTGATTATGTCAGTATGTGCACATACTATAATATCTGCAATTCAATTCAAACATAACCTGATTTTTTTGTGCAGGCTGTAGTTCCTCTCTACTTATTGATCAGTCTTTTGTCTTTTTTAGACAAAAAGCTGAAGAAAATGTGCCTGTCGTGCTTCATTTCCTCTCTTTTGTTTCTCTCAACCCTGCCCTCAGTCTCTGCTGCATGCTAACCAATAAAATTAAAGTTATGGTTGTTATAACACTGAATTTTTCATGCTTCATTACAATAATTGTTGACACGCAGGCTGTTTTGTCACCTGATTAGCATATCTCTACCAGCACTTCTGACTGCCTATCAGCACGCAGCCTTTTCAGAAGCACAAGGTTTGATAGGATGATTATAGGTTTCCATGGTTGCCTCAGTGATGATGTAATAAAGTCAATCAGCTTGTTTGCGGCTGTGGAGATGAAGAGCCCTCAGTGCATAGCACAGAATTATTCTGTTAACAGCGTTTGAGATGAGAGTAAATTACACCTCTCGTTGTGTCTCTCCTCCTCCTCTCACTTCATTTCCTCTATCTGGACTGTGACCTCTATAAATAGATTCAAGTATTCAAATGGTTTGTATGACACTATTTGTTAATTAAAGGTGATGTAATCAGTTATATATAAATAATTGAAATTAATTAATTTTGTATTCAATTTGATGATGATGTATAATTATTGATACACATACACTACTGGTCAAAAGTTGGAATTATTAAGGATCATGTTCTGAAAGATCATGTGAAAATTCAGCTTTGCCATCACAGAAATTGATGACATTTAAATTAAAATATATTCAAATAGAAAGCTTCTTTTAAATTGTAATAGTATTTCACAATATTACTGTTTTTACTGTATTGTTCAGTGTTATTTTCTTGTCATTGCGATATTGTTCATTTTTATTAATGTTTTGAATCAGTTTCTTTTAAGATTTTTATTTTTAATTTTAATTGAGGTTTTAGTAATTTTGTTGTGTGCGCCGTCTTTTTTTTAGTAGTTTTTGTTCATATATATTCATTTTTATTTCAGTTTTAGTTACTTTACTATATTAAGTTAAGCTAAATTAAAATTATAAATATTTTTAGAAGCTGGCTGAAATAAAGAAAGATTTATTTTATTTCAGTTAACATTTATTTTATTTCAAATAGTGATTTTTGTTAATTGTTTGTTAATTTTAATTTTAGTTAACTATAATAACCCTGATTGTTCATCAAATAAATGCAGTCTTGATGAGCACAAGAGAAAAAAAAATATTGCACTGTTAGTACTATATCACTATTGTTATAAATATTACAAGGTAATACAAGTAATACTTTCAGAATTTACCAAATTATCTGTTCAGATAGCATATACAGCTAGAGTTATCCAGGCAGTTAGGTGGAGCTATAGTACTGGTTAGTGGTTGCTAAGCTGTGCTGGATGGTTGCTATCATATTTCTAGGTGGTGCAAGTGCATCTAAGCATAATAATCGGCCATATAAAAAAACAAAAAAAACATTTGTTGACCATTAATCAGAATATTAGAATTATAAAAAACAAAAAGCAATTTTTCCAAGTCTTTTGTTGACCAAAGCCATAACAAACAATCAATGAAATACCATGCATTGTATGTTATTGCCTGTATTCCAGCCACCATTGTGCTGAATGAGCTGAACTGGACTGAAGCACTGGAAGACGTCTTTAAGAAAAACCGAGAAGAGGATCCAACGCTACTATGGCAGGTGTTCGGCAGCGCTACTGGATTAGCTCGCTATTACCCAGGTATAAGCTCGTAGTGTCTATTTAATTCAGAACTGACACATTTCAGTGCACATTACAATCAGAATCACACACACACACACACACATCCTCCCCCTCCCTTTCAAAGACTCCACTGTCTCTAATTGGTAAACATAGCATGTAGTCCCAGCTCAAATTACACCAAATTTTCATTACAAATTATAATATCAAATATCTCAGCAGCTCAGCAGAGAGCTTATTGTATTCTTCTGAGATTTAATGATGACAGAGGAGAAAAGTAATGAGGTGCTCAATTCATTTTCATTACTTTCAGATTTGTAATTGGTGAGGCTTTACTAAAAAATGTTGCATATAAATAGTGTATTAGCCACCGTTGAACCTCTGTCCCTTAATGGCTTTATAAGAGTTTGAATTTCTCATATCTATCCTCATATTTTGCCAAACCTGTATGACTGACTTTCTTCGGCAGAGCACACAAGCTGAATTTTGGAAGAATATTCTGGTTATTCGTTTTCATATAATAAAAGTGAGTAAAGACAGGGGCCTTCAAGCTTCAACAAGGAGCATCATAAAAGAGGTCCATGTAACTTCTGAAGCCATACAAACACTTCACTTGTGTGAGGAGCAGATCAAAATTATTCGCTGGAAAGCTGGATCATTGAACAATTGAACTGGAGAAAACCAGATCATTGAACGCTGTGAACCAGGTTGACTCAAAAGAATGGTTCATTCACAAATATTTCTCTCTTTTATGAATGCTGCATGAAAAGCAAATGGCAATATTTTCAGTGAACTCAAAAAAAGTATATTTTATATAATTAATCAATTAAATAATTAATGTACTAATTTTTTTTTTAAGCAGCGTTTCTGTTAATTGACCCTCCTTAGGATGATAATAGAGGAGAGTGCAGGGTTTATATATATATATATATATATATATATATATATTTTTTTTTTTTTGAGTTTGTATTGGACTTTTATTTGATACCTACATGTGATTCAGTTGTGTAAATCACTATATTTTCTATTTTAATAGATTCATTGAAAAATTACTTGTATATTAGTTTGTTCCTCTGTTTCAGACTCTGAATATAGTGCACAAATTGTATGGACCACTTTTGTTTTTTGTCATGTTGGTTCTCATTCACTTTTGTTATCTTGAGGGGACGGCCTGGTATATAGTCTTCAGAAATTCATCTTTTGTATTCCATAAAAGAAAAAAGTCATACGAGCTTGGAATGACATGGGTGATTTCTCATTTTTGAGTCAACTATTCCTTTAAGACTGTAATATAATAAGATGTGGGCTCCCAACTATTGATTGTCTCCTTATAGATACATATACGCCTATAAAATATTGATGTTCTTGTAAACTTCAATTCATTATAGTCGGCAGAACACTGGTCGATTACTTTGTTACGGCCAAATCGCAGTGTCTCAGCCTATCTGTCGGCACTTACAGCTGCAATCCACTCGCTAAATGTCAAAACGTGGGATGCCATTTATGAAGAAACACGTCTTGTTAGATGTTCAGCTGTGATAGTCACAGATGAGCATCCTCATTTGCACCAGGTTATTTTCTCCGTTAAGGAGAAAAATCGAAGCTGAAATTCTACTGGGGCCCTTTTTTTCCCCATGTCGGCTCACTGCAGTCAATATAAACCACAAGCCACCCCCCACCGGACACAGAAACTGGTTTCTAGTGAGGCTTGCTGATGTGCTCACGACAGAGATGTGACAAATCAGATGGAGTTTGGGATCAGGGGTCACTCATATTTCCATATCCTGTCTCTGTCCATTTAGCTTCCCCTTGGATGGATGCCAGGAAAACACCCAGTAAAATCGACCTGTACGATGTGCGCCGGCGACCTTGGTACTAATACGTATTTCTGTGTGTGCGCTTTGAATTCTTTTTCATTTGGTCCCTTTTTTCTTCAATCTTCATGTCTTTGTTCTCTCAGTTTAAAATTCTCCTTGAAAGAGATCCAGAGCATTTCTTTCTTTGTATCCAGGTATGTTCAAGGTGCCGCGTCGCCCAAGGACATGCTGATTCTTGTTGATGCGTGAGTATTATGTGTATGTGCTTTTTAAATTATGAATATTATAAATCTTTTTAATATGTATTTAGTCTTAGATTCTGTGGCGCAGATATATATATATATATATAGAGAGAGAGAGAGAGAGAGAGAGAGAGAGAGAGAGATGTATGTGTAGATATATTAACATACCATTTATTTAAACATTGTTGCAATTGAGTGCTTTTATTAGGGCTTGAAGGCATAGTTCACCCAAAAACGAAAATTCTGTCATCATTTGCTTACCATGCTGTTAAATAATGACAGAATTTTCATTTTTTTGTGTCAACTTTCCTTTTAACTGCCATTGTGTTTGTATTGGTGTGTTGCAGGAGTGGAAGTGTATCTGGACTGACCCTTAAACTGATCCGAACCTCTGTCAGTGAAATGCTGGAGACACTTTCTGATGATGATTATGTCAATGTTGTCCATGTAAGTAAGATCACATGCTACTGTATGTGTGCACACTGCAGATTTTTTGATGTGACAACCATAGGACTCATTCCGGTTTTTGCAATGGTTTACAAAGTAACATTGCATTTTCTCATTCTGCTTTTCACATACATTCCCATACTTTTCCGAGCAATTCTGGAGCATTGTTTTGCAGCAGTAGCTTTTTAGGATGAGTCACTTTTGTTGTAATATTCCTAATTTGTAATTCACTTTGGATAGTGCCCATGTAGCATCTGCTAAATGAGTAGCCTACATGTGAATAGCGATACTGGTAGCAACATTTTGGCATCTCGTCACATTAAGCAGAGTTCTGTTGACAAAGGTGTTGTTTTCTTTACAGTTTTTAAAGGAATAGTTCACTCAAAAATAAATAAAATGTACTCACTCTTAGGCCATCCAAGATGTCGATGAGTTTGTTTCTATATCAGAACAGATTTAGAAAAATTTAACATTACATCACTTGCTCACCAATGGATCCTCTGCAGTGAATGGGTGCCGTCAGAATGAGAGTCCAAAAGCTGATAAAAACATCACCATAATCCACAAGTAATCCACACCACTCCAGTCCATCAATTAACATCTTGTGAAGTGAAACACTGTGTGTTTGTAATAAATATATCTATCATTAAGAAGTTTTTAACTTTAAACTGTTGCTTCCCGCTGTCTATAATATTGCTTTCTCCAGAGAAACATTGTCTCATCTGAACCAGGAGAGAAATATGCACAAATCAAGCATATTTACAAGAGAAAGTAATCCAAAATAGTCAGAAACATTGGTGGATTTTGATGTGAGAGGACACATCACATTTACTGGAGGAAGCGTTATTATAGATTATGGCGCTTTAACTTTAAATAAGTGATGGTTTAAAGATAAAACATCCTAATGATGGATTTGTTTCTTATAAACACACAGCTTTTCACTTCACAAAACATTGATGGACTGGAGTCATGTGGGTTACTTGTGGATTACTGTGATGTTTTTTTCAGCTGTTTGGACTCTAATTCTGACGGCACCCATTCACTGCAGAAGACTGATGTAATGCAAATGTTCTCCAAATCTGTTTTGATGAAGAAACAAACTCATGTACATCATGGATGGTCTGAGGGTAGGTAAATTTTGATTTTTGGTGGACTATTCCTTAACAAATTAATAATTTGTTATCATTTGTTCACCCTCATATCGTTTAAACCCCATGTGAAGTTTGTTCTTCCAAGAAAGATACATTTCAGTTGAGCTGTCAGTATCCAAAAAAGTGTAGCTTCATTGCGTTAGCAACTATGTGGATCTAATAAAAGTTGTTTTTCACTACTCAAAGTTTTGAGGGTTGCAGAAAGTGCTTGTCACTTCCATAAAAAAAGAAACTGCGTGTGTACAGAATGAGATTAATCACTCAGAAAAGTGTGACAAGCGTATTTAGCTGCAGCTGTACAGTAAAAATGGAACAAGACATTGTTACTCTGAATTCAATTTAAAGTGAGGAGTTTCTAGAGTTTGTGGGTTGCAGGTTGCTGTGTGATGCAACAACAGTATGTGTGTGTGAGACGGAAAGAGAGAGAGAGACAGAGGAGTTGTAATGAAATATGGATCTGGCTGCAGCTTGCCACTTGAAAACAGGCGCTTAATGAAAAGGCTGCTTCTGGGCTCTGTGTGCTGAATTGAAAATGGCTGGACAAAGTGAGGGGAAGAGATCAGGCTGAGTGAGAAAAAGAAGGCCGGAGAAAAAGGGAGGAAATTGCTATATATCATTCCTCTTGGAAGGAACCTCCAATCCATCTTGGCTAGCTGATCTTTTACTCGGGTGCTGCCAGTTTTGTTCTCAAACTTTCCTCTGACAAAAGGAGCTCACAGGATGCTCATTTCTAAACCCGTAGGGGTCGTTATTTCTTAAAGGAGTAGTTCAACCAAAAATGAAGATTTGCACTCATGACTTTCCAAACCTGAAGTGATTTTTTCCCATGCTCTTTTCATTTCAATTACAATGGACATAAAGTTTCCTAGCTTAAAAAATGAAGCCAAACAAACCATAAATTGTCTCAAAAATGGTACATATGCTGTATTCCAAGTGTCCTTGAAATATGAGAAAAGTAAGTTGAAAATCTTGACATCATGCTGATGAATGATTCATTTGAGTCTTATCATTAAATGACTCTAATTCAATTCACACAATTGGATTTATTCACAAATTGCACTGATCTGTTTCTTGGACAGCTCTCTTCAGGAGAAAATTACTGTGAATAATAACTTGAAATATGTTTGTATGAATTCAAAAGACTTGGAATATAGTGCATAAGCCGTATGGACCACTTTTATGATGCTTTTATGTTGCTTTTGTGTCCTTCAGCTTGAAAGCTTCAGTCCCCATTTATTGTAACTGTATGAAAAAGAACGAAAAAAAGAGTCATACAGGTTTGAAATGAACAATCACGCTCAGTTTTTGTACTCAGGGTGATATTGCCTCAAAAACCATGCTTGGCATCCCACATTTTTTTAATCTTCAGTGAATAAAGTTTGATTTATTTATTGTTTTCACTTCTCAGAGGATTTTGAGGTTTTCTTGCATTGGAGAATCACTGTTCCGATAAAGGATTAGCTCTGTGAGATCTGTCAACAGGATTCGCTTCAGGGAGCGTATGCCAATGTGAATGTAGCAGCGTTTTGTTATGTGTGTGAGTGTGCTGGCGTGTATTTGAGTGCGAATGCATCAGTTGGATACCCAAAGATCAAATTTGGAGTGTGTGTTTGTACAGATCAGTAGTTTGAGAACATCTGTGGTACTGTAGTTTTAAATAAAAGGGCTTTGTGGGCATTGTGTTGGTTGAATTAATAAATCTATAATATGGTTGTGATTTTATAGACGGTTGATCGCCACCGGTCTAAACAACATGTGCTATAAATATGGTAGCTATTTAGTTTATGAATAAGGAAAGTGAGGAGAAATATGATCAATAAACAGTTTTATGGCCTTAGCAATGCAAGACAAATAAAATAATTTCAGTTGTAATTAAGCCTCATTCATGAACATTTTAAACATTTTGCTTGATAAACAAAGCCAAACCCTTCTTTTGCAAGAGATATTATCCATTCTTGTCAAGTTTCAGTGAAGAACAAGACTTGGAATAAAAATATATTGTAATACAGGCTGCATTTGGAATTTAATACTAGCGTGCTGCTTACTGCATACAGTACATATGTACAGTATACACAATATATGCCTGTTATTGGTGTGGGTGTGTGTGTGTGTGTGTGTGTGTGTGAATGCAGCATGGGGGCTCTCGACTGTCTCCTACAAACAAATGTTGCTCATTTTAACAAGGCTTTGTAATATGATGCCACATACACAGCCACTAAGGCTCTTATAACAATAGCTCAAGGATTTCATATATCTTCATACATTTTTGAAAAGCCAACTGAAGGAAATTATGAGATTTTGTCATTTGATCATACAGTATTTGTGGACCAATAATGCAGTCGGTTACACATAAGCTCATAAAAATGGGTATAAAATATATATAATTTATAAAATGCATAATGCATTAAAGTATAAAATGCATATAAAAATATATATTTATATACGTATAAATGAAAACAATTTATGTGAACAGTGTGTTGATTATACAATTTAATAATCAATTTACAATAATATTCAAGCATAGTTTTGTTCTATCCAAAGCAGAATTTCTCATCTATTTTCAGGGTACCAAAAATAAAAAGTGATTAAAACAGACTAAATTTCACACATTGCATTGCATATTTAATCAAACCATTTCAATCAAACCATTATCAAAGCAAATATTTAACCTGTTAATTATGCTGCATAATCCATAATTAATTAAATCCATAATTAAAATATTTTTAAGGCTGAATGGTGATACAAATGCATGCTTGCTTCTTTCATAGATAATGCTACATTCAGCCTTATATCTTAACATAAGAGCTGTAATCATTATAGATGGTGCATATCCATGCAAATGTGACATTTATAGGGAGGCGAGACAAAGGAAATATGGCATATTATGATAAAACAGTCTTCCGCTTTGCTGGTCAGCTAAAGTGTCTCTAATTTCAGGCGTTGTCCGAATAAATATTTGATTAGTTATGAAGGCAAATATTGGATCAAGGTTATTGATGCTCATTAGGGCTCTGCTGTGACAACCGCCACTGAATTGTTCAAGGATATTACCCGATTCATCATTTATATTGACTCATCTGTGGGGCGGATTTTCATAGGAAATGATTGAGTTGTGCAATTGACCTGCAGCATGACAAACAATTTGAACGGTGAACATAAGATTACAGCTTTAAATTGGTCCCTAGAGGTTACTCTGGGTTTAAGAGGTGGATTTCATGCAGGAAACGTGTCCTTTTCACTGGTTGGACATGAAGAGTGGAATAAGATTTTCGGTTTATGAATCAGCCCCCCACCCCCCGACTCTGTACAGGGTTTACACCCTCTCTACAATAAGAGTCACCCATATTGGAAAGAAAAATGTGACCTATTTAATATCTGCCTTCAAATGTATGCTTTTGGAATCTCTTTAATGTCTTAATTATTTCTCCTATACAGCAGTGAGACTAAATGGAGACTTTTGCTTCTGCTTCTCAGAATTTTCAAGGTTTCATTTTTAAGGTTTCAAAAGAGATTTTAACCATGTCTCAAACTTTCTTTTTTTTTTTTAATTTTTTACATTTTTTCAGCATATCAAGTCAGTTCATTTAATAGCTGTTTATTTCCACTGTGGTCTGGAATACTTGATTCTGGTTGATCAAGCACAGTGGTCACCTATTTATATTTGCATTTATTTTTGTATAATAATTTATATGACTCCATGCTCTCTTTCTTCTCACATATTAAATAATTTCAACTTGAAAACAAGATAAAATCAATATTTTATTTTAATTTGCTATTTAAGTTGAACTTGTTCTAAATATTTGTGAGAAGAAAAAGAGTGTGAAATGTATCAACTGCCTTGATTGTGGCCTTTTCTAATAAATAAATAAATAAAAATTACAAATATTTTAGCTCAGGATTATGCTGCATAGTTAAGGGTGTAAATATTTGCTCTAATAATAATAAAATTAAATTCCAATTATTTA
Organism: Tor tambroides; assembly: GCA_021397915.2. NCBI lineage: Eukaryota > Metazoa > Chordata > Actinopteri > Cypriniformes > Cyprinidae > Tor > Tor tambroides. Next base: position 507 of record JAFVLL020028676.1, on the reverse strand, counting down.
AAAACAGTGCAATATATCAAGAAATGTGAAGTTTTTATGCTTCTTAAATGGCTACTTAATAAATTAAAATAAAATATTGATTTAATTTTGTGAGTTGCCATGTAATATGTAATTATTCTGCATAATAAATTTATACTGAAATACTTTTGGTTTGATATTTAAAATATCAAACAGTTAAAATTTTAATTATTTAATAATAATTAAATGATAATTATAATAAAATAATTTTGTTAAAACATTTCTGGTCATTTTTACCCAAAGTGGATATTTATTTTCCTGTAAATGCTAGTTAATGTTATTAAATTGGATTAAAACCTGAAAAACCTGGTTACGCTTGTGGCGTTCCCGGCAGTCAAAAATGAATGGCCTACAAAAAGTTGCTCATAAATTTGTCCTCATTGTGCTGAGCTTATGCATCTCAGTTTTTGAGTGAACTTTGTCAAAAATTTTCCACAAATAATGCTTATTTCACTCAAAAACTGAGGTGCCTAAACTCAGATTAACAAG
>JAFVLL020028675.1:0-21418 GCA_021397915.2 Tor tambroides | reverse complement strand
TCATTACTTCAGTCTTCAGTGTCACATGATCCTTCGGAAATCATTCTAATATGCTGATTTATAGTCAATGTTGGAAACAGTTATGCTGGCTAATATTTTTTGGGGACCTGTGATACTTTTTTCAGGATTGTTTGATAAATAAAAAGTTAAAAAGAACAGTGTTTATTCAAAAGAGAAATTTTGTGTTATAATATACACTACTATTCAAAAGTTACTATTTAAAAAGGGAAGTCAGATTTTTTCTTTCATTCTTTTTTTTAACAATTTAATACTATTATTCAGCACGGATGTGTTAAAGGACAAAAGTGACAGTTAAGACTTACATTGTTAGAAAATATTTCTATTTTGAACAAATGCTGTTCTTTATTACTTAACTTCTTATTAATCAAAGAATCAAAGAAAAAAGTATCACAGGTTCCAAAAAATATCAAGCAGCACAACAGTTTCAACACTGATAATAAATCAGCCTATTAGAATGATTCCAGAAAGACCATGTGATACTGAAGACTGGAGTAATGGCTGATGAAAATTCAGCGCTGCAACACAAATTATATTTTTAAAGTACATTAAAATAGGAAACCAGTATTAGAATTTGCATCAATATTTCACAATATTACTGTTTTTTCTGTATTTTTGATCAAATAAATACAGCCTTGATGAGCATAACAGACTCCATTAAAACATTAAAAATCTTACTGATCCGAAGCTTTTGAATGGCAGTGTATATATAATGTAAACAATGTAAATACTTATAATGTGTTTGAATGAAAGCTATTATAAAATGTTACATATTCTTGAAATGATACATGGAGCAAAATGACAAGAAAAGTGCCCACATATGAACTGTTTTGAAATAATTATCAGACTTGTGTGAGGAACGTTCTGGCATCTTGTAGGTTTTAAGATGATGTATGTCTATGATGCCCTGTCTTTATCTCATCATAATGACGTACGGCACACACTCACATACAGAGAACATGTAAAGGAGCTCTAGCGCTGACAGCAAGATTTATGACTGTTGCTGCAATGCACATGGCGATCATGGTGTGCAAACTCATCAGCACCCACGCACACTTAAAGAATGAAAGAAAATAGTAACCAATCGTCTAAGAGCGAGTCACGGATCTTCCAAGAAAGAGGTTTGATTTATGTCGCCACGTCAAACTGACGTAGTTTGCAACTGCCAATAAGTTACAAAAGCTACAAATCTCAAATCACAGTCTTTTTTCTGAGTTTTTGAACTGTCCTTTTTTCATTCTTTGAGGGGGAAAACCTCATCCTCTTCATTTGTCTTTCTGTCTGTCGTCAGTTCCATGTCTGCATGTCTGTCTTATACAGTCGTCTTGTTCCTCTCTCTTTCCCTCAGACAGTGACACGCACCCTGGCTCCATGGTAAACCTTACTCATTCCAGCGGTGTTTGTGGCCTGCATGTTTGTTTTGGTATTTAACACACATTTCCGCGGCTCTCTTTTGGAGCGGACTGCGTCAAGGCAAAGCTCCAAGATCTTAGGGTATATCCTGTCCAGTTCTGAGAGGTTTAAGAGTTTAATGATATGATAAATGATCACTTATGGAATTCATACTTCATAAGAAATGTCAGGATTCATCACATCTGCTTATCTGGACTGTCACGTCTTGTCATGTTGTGGACTTACGTTTTCATACAGCGCCTGGAGCGTCTCCAGATCCACCACGGTGCAATCCATGTTCAGGATGGCTGTCAGACAGAGAACGAGAGAAGATAAATCCATCAAAGTTTGACCAATCAGGACTCACGATCTGTTCAAATGATTTCTCAGGCAAAGATTTTAACTGAAGTCCCTGCTGCTGAGAAAAACTTATACGTTCATGAATTCATAATCAAAATCATAATATGTCCGTAAATCAAAACAAGTTTAAATTTTATATGAAATAATATCTTTACATATTTATTTGAATTTATTTAAAAATGTTGTTTTAAGAAATAAATACTTTTATTCAGCAAGGCTGGATTAAATTTATGAAAAGTGACAGTGAAGACATTTTTAATGTTACAAAAAATGTCTATCTCAAATATTTGCTGTTCTTTCAAGTTTTCTATTCATCAAAGAGTTGTGAAAAAATATATATGTTCAACGTTTCTTGAGCCCCAAATCAGCATATCAGAAAGGTTTCTGAAGGATCATGTGACACTCAAGACTAGAGTAATGGCAACTAAAAATTCGTCCATCAAAGAAATAAATTACATTCTAAAATATATTACAGAAAATCTAAAAACAGTTATTTAAAATTGTAAAAAAAAAAAAAAAAAAATTACTGTAAAAATGATACAGTAACTTACTGTGAAAGTAATGCAACTAGTAGCCAGTAATTTACTGTGAATTCACAGTCAAATATTTTACAGTGAATTGTACATTGTAATTTTACTGTATTTATGATTAAATAAGAGACTTCTTTCATAAACAGTAAAAAATCTAACAAAAACACTATTTAAACTTACATGCTTCAATAGTCACACACAGCACAACTATTCAAAAAGTAAAAACTCTGTATTTAACCTTGGGCACGCATGGTCGATCATATAAGCTAACAATCAGAACATGTTTACTCAGCACCAAACATTTATTTTCCAGAGCTGTTTTTACATAATAAAAGCATTTGAATCTCTAGCAGGCCTGTTACTGAGCTGGCTAGACTGAACACATTTTCTGTGCTAAATAGAGCTATTATGGGATAACTTTTGTGTGTTCAGTCATTTGGGGAATTGAGAAATTGATCACTGGCGTGTTCCAGAAACCACACAAGAAAGAATAACAAAAACATCCATATCTGGCCAATGCACAGACATAGAAAATGGAGACAGACAGCAAAGCATTACTCCTGTTACAGGAGAAAGATATCAAAGAGAACAACTGCAGCCATAAAAGAGATAGGGAGAGGAAACATGACACAGCGAGAGAGAAGATGAGAAAGAGAGTGAAAAAAGTACAACAATCTATGACTGGGTAATTTAACCTGTCATCAACCTGACAACAGCATCCCACCAGATCACCACATACACAAATAACAACAGCGTAATCCCCACACCCCCACAACAAAGTCTCCAAACAAAGAATTTGTCTTGATGTCCAGGGATGTGGTCTGTGCTTCCCCAAAGCACTGATGCAGTAGTTTAGTGTGGTGAGCTTGCTTTAATCTGAGGGAGAGACCGTTTTGAAAGCTTCTAAAGTTTTTATTAAAAAAAAAAAAAAGCAATCAGCACAACAACGTTTTTATACTGTATGGTCAGTTATTGTTTCTGCATTAGAGATACCAAAGAATTACATATTTTAATGTGTTGTTTGCTTTGAATTTGAATTTGTACGTAGCGGACATTGCTAAAGTTAGATGTGTTTAGCATTTGTTAGTCAATAAATATTTTTGTAATAATAAATAATAATTAATGTTTTTATATTAAAATGATATATTAATTATTATAACAATTATAATAAAAAAACAGACATTTTAAAAAGACATTCGTTATAAAGGTGTGTTAAGCATTTGTTTGTCAATATTAATTATTATTGATTATTATTATTAATAAAAAAGACATTTTAATTCAAAAGATGTATTTAGCATTTGTTTGACAATATTTGAAAATATAATATAATATCATGTCTTATATCATATATCATATTGTATCATATATCCTGCACTGCAGAACAATTGAATGTGAGTCACTAAAGAACACTGAATTAATTTGTCCAGAAGGGGCCAGCAGCACACATAATAATAATAATAATAATAATAATAATAATAATATCTTGGCCCATTCAGAGATCTTTTGTTTCGATATAAACAGAAAGGCTCAGCGGAAATTATGGTAGGAGTGTCTGAGTAAAAATTCTCACATTTCTGAAACAATAAACGCAATTATACGTTTTACACCCCAATCACTATAATCACCTGAAATTCGCTCACTCTTACTGTTATATAGCTCATCATTTAGCTGACACTTTTATCCAAATAACACCTATTACAGGAGGAATCCCCCTGGAGCGACCTTGGGTTAAGTGCCTTGTTTAAGTGAACAATGGTAGCTTATGGATCAGGTTTGAACTACACTACATTTCTGTAACTGCTCTTGTTACATATTTCATAGGACAAAGATTTTTCTCCAAGCAGTTTCTAGTTCCTAGCAGCTTTACAATGTTCAGTTCGTGCCAAGCTTCCATAATTACTATCTTCCAAACGTACACAACCAGACAAAAGCAAATACACAACGAATGCTACCATGTTTGCAGTTCTTCAGCGGTACGGACACACACCACCTTCTCTCTCTAAACACTGCTAAGTATAAAACGATACAATGTTTGGCTAACAAAGAGAAGAGAAGGAAGGATTTTATATTAGAACATGATTGTGCACATATGTTTTCTGGTTACTTTCTTTGTGATCGCTGCCATGATTCAGAATGTTTCCACAAAACAATGTCCTGTGACAGTTCAGAAGACCCAAACAGACGGCGCTGCAGAACAACTGAGTGTGAGTCACTGAAGAAACATAACAAACAAATCGTCCGGAGGGGGTCGGCATCACACGCCGATGAATCCGATCTCACACACGCACAAACGCCGAGCTGACTTGTGAAACTTTGAGACTGTTATGGATAGAAATCAAAGGCTTGTCACCAAGTGTGTTTGTGCAAGAGCTGCCTGTGCTCTAGTCAATCATGCAGGAGTGTTTTTCAGGCTCAAACATGAGATCTTATGAAAACCAGCTGAGGGAAACAAGAAAGTTGACACAAAGGGAGCGATTCAGCGAGAAGCCACCAAGGAGTTGCACTAGATTAGGTTTAGGTTCCTTAACAATCCTGAGAAGGGTGTTTTTAATGTTGTTTGATGGCTGATAATTGAATAATGAAAGAAAAGAGAAGACAGACGGGCAACATCTTCTCTACTGACTGTAATAAATGCCTCAAAACTTTGCATGAACCTTTAAACTCTGCAATTAAACCAATTCATGAAATTCTTTCCTAGTTTCTCAAAGGGCCTGATCCAGGTCAGCGTGGTGAAGCGTGATGTTGAGGAATGTATTGATTCTGGGTAAACAGCACTGTCAGAGAAACTGTTTGTTTCTATTTGGTGGTTTACTCTGACCAAACATACTGGCCTCTGCAATGGGCGGAATTGCAGCGAGACCCAATGAGGCTCGACCAATGCTGAATTGTGGGTACTGAGCTGCATAATAGATGGGGACTGTGCCCATAAATTCTCAAAGAGCCAGTAAAAATTTCTTCAAATACCGCCAGTTTAAAGACTAACTGGGGATGTCTGTGCATGTGTGCGTGTGTATAATATTAGGTATCTGCTCACATAATGTGATGTGGTTTTTAAAACTGCATCCAGCCTTGCCGATTCATTAAAATGAAGAAAGAAAAACAGAATTTAACAAAGGATTGTTGTTACAGTGGATTAGACTGGAGGGAAATTATGCATGAAAAAATGTGATAAACTGAAAGAGAATACAGCAGAATACAGCTTGTCTGCCGCCTGTTAACCAATGAATGACTAAAAAGTACACAATGCTAAAAATACACTGCTGAAGAATACACTATTTATCCATCCTGATACTAAAAAATAACCTTTTTTGGGGATCATTTTTTCTCAGAAATCAAACTGAATCATTGATGAATGAACAGTTTGAGTAAAAGATTCAGTGAAACTAATAAAGTGACTCACTCATCTAATCTGTAATTTGTTGCCACCTGCTGACTCATGAAGGTAACCTGTATAAATTATAATATATGGAGAAGTCTCCTTTACTCTTTCTTTCATGCATAAAATCCACATATACAGCAAAATAACTTTGATTTCTTCAGTTTCTGGCTCTTGTTAACTAATGAATGATTAAAAAATACACACTGCTAAAAATACATTGTTGAAGAATACAACATTTTTCCATCCTAGTAACCATTGTTTGGTCCCATGTTTGCTCTGAAAACGAATCGAACAACACACAGTTGTGGCGTTCCTGAATAAATCACAATGAATCTCTTGAATAAATGACTCAGTGACTCACTCATAAAGACTAGTTTCTGAATCAGTGTGTTTGAATGAATCAGTTGAGTAAATGATTCAGTGATTGACTCGTACATTCTGTCAATTGTTTTACAGAAAGATTTACTTGAAAAATTGTAATACAATGCAATATTATATAATATAATTCATATTTTTGCATCATTTACTTTGCTTTTTACAGGTAAGTTTATTTAATTTAATCCAAGAAACACACAGGTCATCTGCGATATCTGGACAAGAAAGGGACAAAAGTTGTGTGCAGACAAGTTGAAGATATATATGTGAAATAATCAACACTTCTGAAAATTTCTCTACTTTTACCAATTAGGTGTCACAGTGTTTAGGCTTTTCCCTATGTATTCTATTACAATGACTCACAAAATTCACAATCAAGAGTTCTGGATAGCTCTGGGTGCTGAGAGACAGGTCTAACATTCCCAAACTTGTGATGAGAAGAAATGGCATTATTCCCTTTATACTCAATTCAAGGGGATGAATGAGCAGGTAGAGTGATGACAGCAATAAGAGGGATAGAGAGAGACAAATTAGAGAGAAAAAGACCCCAGAGACAGATGAGGAAATATCTTCAGCAGAGAAACAGGACATTGAGGGTTTATGCAAAAACAGAGTAAAACAGCAACTATAGTAAAAGAATTGAACACAGCGAGAGAGAGATGATGCGGCTCTAATCATCACGTCCATTAAGATCTACAGTATCAACCTATTCTTGAACCCTGAAACACAACCAACCCCTCTCCCTCCAGCTTTCAAACACAATCAGTAACTGTATAAACAGCACCGGACAATAAGTCTTAATTGGCTGTGACATCATATTTCCCCCCTTAGAGAGGTCACATGCTGACAGGAGGCTGAGCAGAATCTCTCAGAGGAGTAGTGGGTCTCATAAGTATAACCACAAAGACACATTATCAAGATTCTATAATAATAATTTTATAAATAACCTCACCATTCTGAATATCTTTCATATCTAAATGAAGACTGGACATCAGAATCCCCACCGCCTGAGAACGTTTGTTACTCAGCAGCTTGACAACCTGAGAGAAAGAGAGACAGAGAGAGAGAAGGTATATTTTGTTACTGTTATAAAACATCAGCCACTTTATACTATAAAAAAGATTCCACAGTTATTTAAATCCAGTTTACCCTGAATATTATTGCTGGTGACAAAAATACATAAACACAGTATTTCATCTGGCTGCCCTCATAAATTTAATAGCACGCAGAGGTACGCTGGCCTAATAAGGAAGCCAAAAACAAAGCCAAAGTATGAGTATTTATGACTGTTTCCTCATATGGTATTATGGAGAGGTCTTTGTCTCTCATTCTTTCATGCATAGCATCCACATATATCAAAATAACTTTGCTTTCTCCAGTTTCTGGCTCTGCCAAAGAACACCACAGTAATTATGCAAATGACAGACCTGTCTGGTCAAATTAAACCGAGATAGGTTTTGACACTTTCAGACAGCCCCTTCAAATCAGGCATTTCCAAATAAGTTGTGTGTGGATGCATGGGATACTTCACACACTCAAGTCTTTTCATACCGCAAAAAAATGATTTTCTTTTTTCTTTTTGCCTTTTTTTGTATGAAAAATATATAAAAATGCTTTAAATCAAAATACAAGAAATTAAGTCTTGCTTTCTGAAAAAAAACTAAATAAAAAATTAAGCAAGTTTATGCTTTAAACAAGAACATCGGTCAGTAGGCTAAGAAAAATAATCTTGTTAAACTTAATTTTACTTTTTTTTTAGAAAACAAGACTAAAAATTTTGCTACTCAAGTAAACGTATCTTGATTTATGAATTTTGCAATATTTGTACTCAAAAACAAGATGAAAATACTGAGTAATATGTTTTTTGAAACCTTGTGCTTTGCCCTCTACTCACAATTTTATTAGGGGTAGTTGTGGCCTAATGGATAGAGAGTCGGACTTATAACCCGAAGGTCACGGGTTCGAGTCTCAGGTCTGGTAGGGGGTTGTAGGTTGTCTCAATACTATGGCTGAGGTGAGACCCTTGAGCAAGGTGCTGCTCCCCAGGTGCCGCAGTGTTGGCTGCCCACTGCTCTGGGTGTATGTGTGTGCACTTGGATGGGTTAAATGCAGAGCACAATTTCTGAGTATGGGTCACCATACTTGGCCAAGTGTCACTTCACTTTCTTTTCCTGTAGGTTAGCGTCTTCATACAGCGCCACATATACATTGAGTGCCATCGCAAACATATCTTCTTTCACGACCGCCTGTTAACAACATGCTAATTCTGATCGTTGGAAAGAATTTGAAGTCAAGAAAACCTTCTAGTACAGGCCACACTTGAAAGCGTGGTGGCGGCCCAGTGTGATCATCAGAAAGCCGCTGGCTCTCATTATCTCCACAGGGCTCACGACCACTAAATACAGCGCGACTGCAGAGTGCTGTGCTACGTTAATGATGTGGGAAACACACTCATGCCTGTGATGAGCTGGATTTCAAACCAGACGCTTACCGACCAATGAGAATTGATTCCATACTTTCGCACCGTTTCGGTGGGAAGCATGGATGTCGCTGTATGAGGGACGATGGCGGTTCGGCGGTCGTACAGTGACTACCAGCTAAAGGACCAGATAACTACTGCCAAAGCAATGAGCTGTAAAATGAATGTGATTCATAAAATTAACATGATTATGGGCTCAAATGGAGCTTCGGGCAGTTGTTTTTAGTTTATACATCTAATTCACGTGAATTATAAGGGCATTTGATTATATTAGCGCTTTAATTTTGACTGATCTGTGCAAACTGTAAGCCTAAAGCAACTGTTCTGTGAATAATGCTGAGGAGATTATCTAATGCATACACACTCAAACACCCACTCTCTCTTTCTCTTACACACACACATATAAAGTGTGGCATGACCACACTAGGCTGACTGGAGTCGCTGGGCTGGCTGGTGGTTTGAGGGTTGTGGGTTTTAACTCAATACAGACCCCCCCCCCCCCATTCCTCAGATCTTACAGACCACAGAGAGAAAGAGAGAGAGAGAGCAAACAGAAAACTTTCAAAAGTCTTAGAATTTCTCAATATTTACGTTAAAACATCCAGATTGTTATTTATCCTATTTGTAGACAATACCACTGTGTATTCTCTAAACGTATTCATATTAAAACCTTTTTCCCCCTTGAGGTTAGTATTGCCAGTGTATAATGTCTGAAAAAACATGGTATCACCATGGTAAATATCACAAAACATGGTATTATAATGATACACATACCTATATATACACTGTACATATAATACTGTTCAAAGTCTGGAGTCTATAAGATCATAAGTCTCTTATGTTCACCAAGGCTGCATTTATTTGATCAAAAATACAGTAAAAACAGTACTATTATGAACTATTATTACAATTTAAAATAACTGTTTTCTATTTTTAAATATTTAAAATGTAATTTATTCCTGTGAATTTTCAGTAGCCATTACCCCAGTCTTCAATGTCACATGATCCTTCAGAAATCATTCTAATATGCTGATTTGTTGCTCAAGAAACATTTCTTATTATAAATAATGTTGAAAACAGTTGTGCTGCTAATATTTCTGTTGAAACTGTGATACTTTCTTTTCAGAATTCTATGATGAATAGAAAGTTAAAAAGAACAGCATTTATTTTAACATTAGAAATGTCTTTTTGATCAAGTTAATGCATCCTTGCTGAATAAAAGTATTTCATTCTTAAGAAAAAATTTCATTATCTTCTTGAATGCTACACAAAATATCCGTACATAATTCTGAAGAACACAGCTGCAGAACAATTAAATTAGTTTGTAATGTGCTTGTTGTGTAGCTGTGGGTTGTTATCAGAAATCTGCTTGACTCCAGACGAAGGAACCACAAAACTCTCACCAGTGACTAATTTTCACACCACTACCAGAGAGGAAGAGAGAGAGCGAGATTAGCTTCAGATGTGGTAGATGCCTGGGTTGTTTCTGATGGTAAACAGTCTTATCAAAGAGTCTCATAGTCACACTTTGGTTGAGGGAACATTAAGTAAAGCTTATGACATTTACTGAATGTCTGTAAGGCTCTGATTCACAAGCTGTGCGTGTGAAATCAGTGTTAATGGTATTGTGTGTGGTGAGGTGGGAGCCTGGGCAGAGCTTTCTTCAAGTAAAGACAACCAGGAATGTTGTCCTGGGAGCTGAGATGAGGGGGGCCTACTAAGGCCCACTAATTTTTGGGCCCATGAAAAGGGGTCCCAAACAAAAAATGTCCTGGGCCCCAGTGTTTTTAATCAATGGGAGTGTAGTAAACAACTCTTACCTGTTTGGCCTTTGATTTCGTTATGGTATCTGAGATAGGTTTCTTCTTTTCCTTGACTGCACTTTTGGCAAACAGCTCCACAAATTCATCAAAGTCTACTGATGGCTCTTGAACCTTTTCCCACACCAGGGCACTTTTGGCATCCCTATGAGCGAGGGAAATAAAAATATCAGTTTGCCTTATCGCATGTGTGATCATAATCAAGCCTTGGCTGAATTTAAATCAGGTGAAACACAAGCATTCAGTATACGCACTGCAAAAACATGCAGCATTCAATCAACGAAGCATGTGATTACTTTTTGGCATGTAGCTGAATCCGTGTCCAGTAGAGTGGTTTCATGGGCCGTGGAGGCTCGATGACAGCCTTCAGGGGAACGGACTCCTGAGTCATGCCAGACGGCACCAATCCCATGAAGGGTGGAGGGGGACCGAAGGGTGGTGGTGGAGGGCCAAAACCAGGTGGAGGTGGGGGTGGTGGAGGTCCACAGCCAGGAGGTGGAGGAGGAGGGGGTGGGGCCATACCTGGGAGTGGAGGTGGAGGGGGTGGAGCCATGCCCACAGGTGCAAGCGGTGGAACAGTACCTGGGAGCGGAGGTGGTGGAGGTGGAGGGAGTGGAGGTTGTGGAGGGGAAGAGGCTGTACCCGAGAGTGGCGGATGGGGCGGGGCCATACCTGGAAATGGAGGTGGAGGGGGTGGAGCCGTACCTGGGAAAGACAGATGGAGCGGAGTCGTATCTGGGAGTGGAGGTGGAGGAGGTGGAAGTATTGGTGCATCTGGTTTTGAAGTTGTCGGTAAACCTGAAACAACAGGAAGTAATGGTGGTGCAGGGGGACGGATTTCCTGTTTTCTTTGGCAGCTACAGGTATGGGGCAATCCCACTGGTGAAGTGGCGGTGTCACTTAATTTGGGAGTCTGTGATTGCTCTGATAAAGGCACTGGAAATTTAAAGGCTTCCTCGACAGGCGAGGTCTGAATGGCTTTCACATGGTGCAAAACTCGTTGTTCATTTACTTTAGTCTGTTTAATGGTTTGATTGAAACCACCCACTTCTCGATCCCTCGTTCCAAGCTTTGTGCCATCCAAAACATTATTGTCTTTTTCCATATCTGAAATTTTCACAAGTAATTCTTCAATTGTTCGCTCTAGCTCCTGAATGGAAACGGAAGTTCCTTCCGGAACGATTCCAGATTGCTCTGTGGATCCATCCTGTGGAGAGCAGGATACAGAAAAGAGAGACTTCACATCTTTAAAAAGAAACAGCAGCATGGAATGAAAAACACAGACACCTCCTGTCACTTGCGATCGTACTAGTATGAGTTAGTGCCTTGTTTTAGCGGATGTTAGTTTCTCCTTCGAGACCCAGTTTTCTGAGGAATGGTATGAGTGAATGTGTGTTTGTGAGTAAGGGGCCGTGTTTCTTAATAACACAGACCAGGCACGCATGTGGCGTCCCACAAGTCAATAAAAGCACTTTGGCTGATCGGGAAAACGTAGCGGTGCTTCCTGGATGAAGGGAAGAGAGCGAACCCAGGGAAATGAATGAACCACCACAGCCAGCGTGTAAAAATCAGCACACAACACACAAGGGATGCACTTGGTGAACACACAAACACGGTGATAAACACACACAACATACGGAGACGAACTTCATCACGCACACATACAATCTGGCAGCGAGGGTCAAGGAAGTCCAACAAGTCTAGACTCCAGAAGTTGTCTCTGAGGACTCCTAAAAGGCGAGCCGCAGAGTCTCTGGGAATGAAGAGGGAAGGGTTTGTGCCTTTCTATTACACAGCTTCAAACAGCTTCAAAGAGCTTGTGTGGGTCTGTGTGAAGGGTTGGGAGGGGATGGAGAACATATCACACACATGGAGTCTGGTTACATGTTGGGCCCTGTCAGACTGACATGGGTTTGGGGGGACTCTTTCATTCACAAAACCCTCTTCCACAGCCAGGGAGGCTTGGAAAATTTTGGCTCCAGACCTCCAGGCCTCAGGAATCCTAGAGTCATTAGTAGCCAGAGAAGTTCCTTCATGTGATTTGATATGGTCACATGTGTACCAGGGCATAATATACGTAAGTATTACAAGTATTACTCTAAAAAAAGACACATTTTGCAAAAACGTCAACACAAGAACTAGAGGGCAGTAAAGTTGGTTCCAACTGCGAAGGAATCTGTATCCTGAATCACATTAAAGAATATTCCTACCAGAAACATGAGGAATAAGCTGTAACATAAGGTGTTGCGTGTGTGCTTTGAACAATGGAATGCAAACGGCCATTTATCATTTCAGAATTCAAACACGGTGGATCTTAAAACGCAATGGCAGGCACTGCGCCTGCTGGACAGATGTTTAGATCAGGATAAGATGCTGTTAGGATGCTGTTTACAGAGGGTCTCATAGCAACGATAAAGAAACGTATGGCTTGTGAGGTGCTAAAATACTTTCTTAGCAATGTAAGGGTGTTGAACTTGATGGAGAATGATTTAAAACTAGTAAAGTGTTCACACTCACTAACATACACATTCATGGATTACAGAGAATAGCAAAGGCATGTTTGATTACACACAGCTCTTACAAAAATGTACTCTGGTATGAAATAATATGGTAACACCATAGAATTTAATATGGTACTGAATCATTACCATATTCATACACTATGGTTTTCTCATTGTACTCTATGGTACTTTAAATAATAACATGATTTTACCATTTTACATGTCCAAAAAACATGGTATTACCATGGTAAATTTGGAAGTTACCCTTATAAAAAAGTACTGGGGTGATACCATGGCACAGTTACGGTATAGGATTATCAGATTGTAATACCAAGGTACTTACCATGGTACTGAATGATTACCATACTCATACACTATATTTTTTACATGGTAATCCAAGATACTTTAAACAAATACCATGATTTTAGCATATTACATTTCCAAAAACACAGTATCAACATGGTACCATGTTCAAAAATATAATACCATCAAAATGCCAAAACTTATGCTACTACCATGGGGAGTTTTTGTTACCCATATAAAAGGTACTGGGGTGTTACCATGGTACAGTGATGGTACAGTATTAGATAGTAATAATAGGGCACTTTGAAATAAACCATAGAGCTGAAATGAATGTACAAGATGTTTAATAAGTGAAGTAGGATGATACTAACTTTGGACATAGCACCATATTTTCCTAAATGTAAGATTCCATGGTTTTCTTTGAATTACCATATATATGGCAATCATTCAGTACCATTATATACATCAGATATCATAATGGCAATAATGGTGGATCAACTCCTTCTTTGGGCATATAAAACCATATTTGTTCACATACTCGCACCTGTGCAGCAGTGGGGGACGGACTCGGAGGCCACATTGTTTGGAGCCGTCCAGGTGTTCTGATCTCATTCTGTCCCATTGGAGCCCAGGTATACAGCTGCTCCTTCTATATGTGTGAAAGAAACAGAGAGCTGGCATTAAAATGGCTGATTATGGCAAGAAATGTTTTAAACTACATACAAGAATCTAAAATTAGCCTTTTGTTCCCGAGGCTGCATTTCTGATTAGACAGCAAGAAAAATGTAGAATTCTGTGGCAGCGCTGTGTGAAGGGCGACCTCTGCTGGCAGACTGAAAGAACAACAGCCCCACTGACCAGAGCAGAAAGAACGAATACATGGCATTTGTCTTGCTCACACTGCCAGCATGTTCGCACACACAAATTGAAAGGCTGTTCCCGAGGCATGCAGTGAACCTGTCATTCGGTCAAGACGTGCTGCAGTGTTGCACTGCATGACTGTACGACATTTAAAGGTAAACCTTACAAGATGGATATAAGAGGTTTGACTGTTATACAGTAGACACTTTCCTGGTTAATACATGGATGTAAATCAACAAAAAATATTGTTTATGTGCATGTGTGTACATGTAATATGCAAAAGTGTGTATATCTGAGAACATCTGTATATATGTGTTCATACAGTGTCTACATACTCTGTTTGCGTCTCAACCTGTCAATCATCAGTCTGCCCCTATTCAAAACACCAACATGAACTTTTGCCCTGACACACAAAAATGGTTACTGGCTAAGAACCTGAATTTATTACATCATACCTATGTGTTTGTGACAAATAGTTGAACAAAATGATGAAATCTGTCTTTAGACAACAGTCAGATATTTGGCAGAGTGAATAGTGCCAATAATGCTGCCATTATGCTGTCCTCTTGAAATCACTGCCAGTGAAATCACAGTATAAAGTCATGCTCTGCCATCTACCAGCACAACAGGGTTATTGTGAACTTATTTCAGTCACTGAGCAGCAGTGTGTGTTAAAGCAATAG
Source organism: Tor tambroides (assembly GCA_021397915.2). Lineage (NCBI taxonomy): Eukaryota > Metazoa > Chordata > Actinopteri > Cypriniformes > Cyprinidae > Tor > Tor tambroides. The sequence goes on along the minus strand of JAFVLL020028675.1, from coordinate 6,717 downwards.
CTCACCCAGAAATAAGGATTCTGTCATCATTTACTCACAACTGATGTCTTTAGAAGCTATTGTATGACTTCAGAAGAAGCCGTTTTGTCCTTTTTTAAGCTTGACATGCCCTGGATCACGTCAATTTTCATCGTATTGAAGAAAGCAGCATGAACATTTTGCAAACCTTTAGTTTTTGTGTTCCACAGAAGAAATGAAGTAATATGAATTTGGAACAGTATGTGAATAATGACAGATTTTTCCATTTTTCATGAACTTTCATGTTATAAACAGCTCTAAATAGAGCAGTTCAACTGTGATCCACTTTGTCTCAAGAGCATCTCACAATAACGTAATTGGAAAGGTGTACAATAGGCCAGAACAGAAAATATTGAAATGGGTTCCATTACATGGAACAGGAGAAATTAAAACATGATGACTGCAAATTGGACGAGGTTCAAGAGAAACACTTGTCTGAACAAATTCAGAGTAATAAAACTGCTCTAGGATAAGAATAATAAAATAAAAAGTAGTGATTAAACTAATTACCAGAAGAGTGTGTTTGAGCATTTAAGCGTCTTTGGAATAACACTTTGGAACAGAAAGATATTTTCAGTTCCTTCCAATTTTATAGGAAAAATATAGGAATATAATGCACAAATAGAAAGCTGGATAGAAACGGATAATGAATCTGATCTTTGCTACATACAGAGATGAATACAAAGATGGAGCAGCACCAGAGGGCATGTGACCCATCTTACGTAACCCGGTCAGATGGCTTATGCGTGCAGATGCATCCATTTAAGCGTGCACAAGCACCGGATACACATATTTACATGTGTTTGTGAAATTGTGCTGTACTTGGTCTATAAATATACTGTACAATCACACAACATGAATATGTGTGTTCACACTGCTAAAGCGGGTTAAGAGGTGTGTGTATGTGTGTGATGACGTAGAAAGGGGGAAGGCCAAATCGCAGAAGCAGTGTTAAATGTTTATCTGTTCAGACACAAATCTGCTTTGGCTGGCGAAGCAAAAGAGAAAAAGAGAAAGAGTCCTTCTATTCAGGTCACATCGAGTGGCTGAGCACAAAACTTGAAAACATTGTTGCATGTTTTAGCATATCGCTCTAACATACTGCAGTACAACATGCCTTGTGTGTTGTAGCAGAATAAATCATTCCCTCAGTCTCCATCTCAAAATCTCACTATTTTCTCATGCGTGAGATAATAAATACATAATGTGCATCTCTTCCTCTGTCTCAAACAACGGCACAAAGTTACCCTGCTGAGCTCATCTCACATCTGCTCGGGCAGAATGAACGCTGTGGGTTGTTCAACGAAGTGATATAAAATGTGTGAAATCTGGCACTTTTTTGGAACACTCATCAACAGCTTTTCTGTTTCTTCCTCATGCAATTTAGTGCTAAGCTCAAAACCTGTGCTGAATAATGTATGGATTCTAATTTTCATCATTATAACCAGGAAGGATACATATATATTAATTTAAATAATGTACGATTGAAATTTATTTTGAAACCTAAACTTAAACATTTCAGTCAGTTTCAACAGTTGGAAAACACACTGGTCTAAAAATACATCTGGTACACTTGAAAGCTGCATTTCAATGTGGTTTATGTTTCATAACAGAAAGTTCAAGATCTCACGACTGATGTCATCTCATGCAAACTTTAGCACGCATGTTATCTGGAATCTTAAGGGTAACCAAACGATTACTTGTAGCCACTGACTTCCAAAGTATGAAGAAAAAAATCAATGGAAGCCAATGGCTACCAGCAACTGTTTGGTTACCAGCATTCTTCAAAATATCTTCTTTTGTGTTCAACAGAAGAAAGGAATTCACATAGGTTCGGAACAACATAAGGATAAGTAAATGATGACAGAATGATCATTTTGGGTGAACTATCCCTATATAAGATGATTTAGTGTTAAAAAATAAATTTCTCAAATGCTCTAATGATGATTTTGTGAAGCTGCACATAATAAAATATGAAGGAATGTCCTTAAAAAGCAAGAGACAAGAATTTGATCATACATTGAAAATGGGCTTATCTGTAACATCACTTCCTGTGGGTAGTTCCCTGATGCAATCACTGAAAGGCTGTAGAATCCCCAAAGCCAGAATATGGGAACAGAATCTCTCAACATCCTGTGCAGCACTGTCATCTTCAGAACAACCCCACTGTACAAGGCATCTCTCGAACAGAGAGCGACCTGTACGAGAGTAAAAATTGAAAAGATTCAAATTCTAAGCAATATAGAAGGTGTAAATACTGCATTTTTTTATGACTGCTAAGGTCTTCTGTTCTACAATTTGCTTCTCACTAAATCCATTTTTTGTCTCTGACCCTGAATGGGTGTCTGAGGAGTGATGCTTCAAGCCAGAAAATGAATAGAGTGGAAATTGTGGAGCTTTTGTCTTCATAATTCATTTCACATCTGAATCAAGTAGAGCCTTTTCATTTGGTCAACTGATGCATATGTGTGTGTGCACGTTTCTGAAAGAATTATTTCTCCACCCAACCATGAACTTCCTCACTCTCATTTATCAGATGGACACAAACTCAATAGCTCATCCTGAGTCTTCCATCATAGCCTGGTAAATAGGCTGTTTTCTGTGTAACGTTGATAAGAAAAAAAAACTCTTCCTACAAAACATGACTCTAATTTTACTATTACATAATCTGTCATGTACTGTCTGAATTTGAATGTAAAATTACTAATAAACTGCTTGATGCTTGCTCAGCTCTCAACTGTCTGTTGACCAAGAAATAAAGTTATCGGCCTGCTAATGCTTTCAGGAATAACAAGTTATTGAATTTGATCGTGTTTTTAGGTACAAACATTCAAGAGTTTTATTTGAAGCATGGCAGCAAGAAAATGCATGCACTAAATAAAAACAGCATGCAGATAACTTGGTGCAAATCAATATGTCTAGGAGTCAGTTTATACAGGAAGTTGTTTGTAATACACAGCACCTTTAGTGTTAATCAGAAAGCATAAAAACAACTACATGTACTATTATTTCAGCTTAATATTCAGGGCGCAAATGTGCCTTTGAGTTTCCAAGATATTTAACCTTTGGCTGAATAAGCATTTGATGCTTCAGTGTCTTCAAGGCTTTGTAAACACATTTAAATATAGATGCTAGCTTTGTATCAAGGCAAGCCCCCAATAATATCTCCTTTTTTATCTTTTCCTATTTCTTCGTATCTGATTTGTCCTGCTGTAACCTTCATTGTCAAGAGCAGTCACTATGCATAAACCACTTAAAAAAACCAGTGTGTTCTTTTGTATAAGTGTGTATTTGAGTGACTTCCTGGGGCACTCTGACTCAATGAGGCAGAAGCCAGAGCTTTCTTAGCCAGTAGCTAACGTGTGTCTGTGTGCGCTTCTGTGGGATTGTGGGTTTGTGTGTTGTGTGCATTTTTTTGAGAGCTAGATATTTCGTTTTTTGACTGCTCACTGAACCTTGAGGGGAGTGAACCAGATTAAAGAACGGAAAATAATAAAAGGGATTTATACCATGTCTTGGCAACCAACTCTTAACATGGAATTACACATCTTAAACGTTCATGGAATCAGTCGTTTAAAAATACAAACTTCTGTGACAGTGATTTTGCTAAGTATGTGTTGCCAAGATGTTCCAGCATCTTTTTGTTGGTCTTGACATCTGGTCTCTTTGATTATAAGTGTGAACATTGATATTAAATAAATCAAAACACACAATGACTTACCTGAAAACACATCTGCAAAGGCGGATGGTGTTTGCCTGGATCTGAGGGTTTGGAAGCCACGATCAATATGGTCTGATTGATCATGTATGGCTTCACACCATTCTTCATGACAACCTACCGGACCTGCAATACTACAGGACCGTTGTCTCCGTGCTCTCCAGCTTCCTGCTCTGTATGACCCCTGACCTGAGCCCAACTCTAAGCCGACCCTGCGAGGACACATAGGGCTTGGGGAAGGAGTGGTCAATGGAGATATTACAGGTGAAGTGAGCTGTCTGGTGGTTGTTTTAACGTAAGAAGTGTGTACTGTGGGATAAGGTTTAACCCCGAGGTTTGCACTGGAAGTTCTATGTGGTCGTGACCCCAGACCTAAAAAGTTCTCAGATGACCACTGTGTGATGGACACGGCACTGCTTTTCCTTCTCTGTTGGTTGGAATACTCTCGCTCTACCTCCTCTACATGACCATCACCCTCTAAGTTCAGCTCTACGCTACTAATGCTCTTCTGTGGAACGAAAATGACCCGGCTTATTTTGGATGTTGAGCTCGTCTGATTTCCTAAATTCAGACCAATTTCTAGGCTTTGAGTCAGGTTATTGCTACCATAATGACACTCTTCAAGAGGAGATGACAGAGACGAACTCTCCAGGATCTCCTCGGCACTCTCATAGGAGGTGGATGATGCTGTAGTATCCTGAAAACTGTAGTTACTGGCTGATTTGGTAACAGCTATGATATCCTGGACACTACTTGTGTCAGTGATACTATCCTGAATGCTATAGTCATTGGCCAAACTGGTCAAGTGTTCAGCTTTATCAGTCACTTCGCCACCTGATTCTACCTTTAGTGTTATAATCACCCCTTCTACTGTATCCCCACTATATTTAAGATCTTGTTCTTTGCTGTCAGATGCAGATATACCTTCCACCTTCTCTGGTTCACCCATACAAGCAAGGCTACTACTAGTAAGACCCTGAGTGACCTCAGTCTGGCCTTCGGACTCTACTTGTCCACTGCAGTTTTGCCCCTTCTCAGCAACTCCCTCCATCTGCTGCTGTTGTCTGATAGTCCTCTGGATATCCGATAGCAGATCTTGAGCCTCGGTGGCTGAGTGGTAGCTATAGAGGTCTGTATCTGACCCTGATCCCTCAGTCTCTCTCTCAGCATCATCTTCTGTCGTGTCCAGAGTTGACTGCCTGCTTTCGGCTGTGAGTTGCTTACTGTCAGGCGTGAGACCTTCCAGCTCATCACCCGATATTCCACCATTGCTGCTGCCGTTAGCATCCATGCTCTTAATCCTAATCCCACCATCCAGTACATCCTCTTTGGACAACCCTTTCCGGGAGAGGCCCTTTCTGATACGTATGTTGGAAAATACAGAACCTTTGGAGCCCTCTGATTTGGATTTCTTTTTGCCCAAGTCGCCCGACAATTTACTTTTCTTAATCTTCTTGAGATGTTCATGGTCTCGGTCCTCAGTGCTCGCCCCATTCCCAGCACCTTCCGCTCCTGTCGTGACAGTGGGCTTCTTCTGCTTGGCCTCCTGGTTTCCCATGTTCCTCAGAAGGCGAACACCTTTAGCGATCAAGCCATGCTGGTAACGCATGTGATAGGACTGACTTTCTCGTTCTCTATGCTGCTCTCTCTTCTCTCCTCTCTCCCTCTCTGCGCTCCCTTGCACTTTCTCCCCCTCCCTCACTAATCCCTCTCTCTCTCTCTTCACCGCCGGCAGCAGCTGCTGTGACGCCGCAGCTGAGGACTGTCTGAGAGACAGCTCCCCCTGCCTCCCAATCTCTTTCACTTTCTCTTGCTCATCTATTTGCTCTGCCAGGTCACATAACGGGCTGCTGGAGGAGCGGACCAACTGAGTATGTGCGGTGTGGCCCTGCGAGGGTGAGAACAGCTGTTGCTTCTGATGTAATTCTGATTGTTGTTGCTGGCGTAATAACTGTTGTTGTTGTCTTCTGATGAGATTTGTCAGGCTGCTCTTCCTCCGTTCTTTCACTCTCTCTCTGAAGGGGGATGAGTGGAAACTCTCTCGCAGGACAGGTAACTGCATCTCTATTGTCTGAATGGTTTGCATCTTGATTCTTGCTATACTGACCTGAGAGGTGGACACATATTGATAAAACTGAACATTGGTCAATCCTTGCTTTACATGAACAAAATCAACATAAATTTGGAAATTAAAAGGATAGTTCACCCAAAAATTTAAATTCTGTAAGACCTTAACCCGTAAGACCTTCGTTCATCTTTGGAACACAAATTAAGATATTTTTGATGAAATCCGAGAGCTTTCTGATCCTGCATATACAGCAACACAACTGACATGTTCAAGGCCCAGAAAGGTATTAAGGACATTGTTAAAATGGAGGACATCAGTGCTTCAACCATTCAGTAGTTATTCAAGTAGTTATTTTTGATTTCTTTGCACACAAAAAGTATTCTCGTAGTTTCATAACATTACAGTTGAACCACTGATGTCACATAGACTATTCGATTCATGTCCTTACTACTTTTCTGGGCCTTGAACGTTTCAGTTTGCATATGTAGGGTCAGAAAGTTCTCAGATTCCATAAAATATATCTTAATTTGTGTTCCGAAGATGAAAAAAGGTCTTACAGGTTTGAAACAACATGAGGGTGAGTAATTAATGACATAATTTTCATTTTTGGGTGAACTAACCCTTTAAAGTCACATACATTTGGAAGTAATTGCATCATTTAATTTCAAAACCTCATACATTCAGCATTTATTTTATATGATCAAAAATACGATTTTTTTGTATTTTTGTATCCCTTTTCTATCCAATCCTGCAAACGGAACATCTGAAAATAGCACAGGAATTTCATCTGTCTGTCTCTGTCTGTGTCTCTGTCTCTCTGTCTGTGTCTCTGTGTGTGTGTGTGTGTGTGTGTGTGTGTGTGTGTGTGTGTGTGTGTGTGTGTGTGTGTGTGTGTGTGTGTGTGTGTGTGTGT
>JAFVLL020028673.1:0-16238 GCA_021397915.2 Tor tambroides | reverse complement strand
ATATATTTTTACTTGCGTTTTTAAATTTTGTTTTCACGCTTGTTATTTTTTTATCCGTGACTGCAATACATTTGGCGGGAATCTGATCCCATAGAATCAGTCTGAAATAATCTGAATCACTTACTGAACTACAAGACTTAAGTGAAACAAGAACTGATTTTGTGTAAAGATTTGTGAAACTTGAACCAGCAAAATCATTTACTGACAATTATTCATATAAGTGTTGTTAATAATACACATTAGTATTAATACAAACTACATTAAACAAATTCTTATTTAATGAATTAATGAAAACATAATATTCCAAATTCTTTGGCAACACTTTACAATAAGGTTCCATTAATGAATTAACTAACATGAACACACAATGAACAATACATTTATTATACTATTTATAAATCTTTGTTAATGTTAGTTAATGAAAATACTGTCATTCATTGTTCATGTAAGTTCACAGTGCATTAACTAATGTTAACAAGCACAACTTGTGATTTTAATAATTCATTAGTAAATGCTGAAATTAACGTTAACTAAGGTTAATAAATGCTAGTATTGTTCATTCTTAGTTCATGTAAACTAAAGTAGTTACCTAATGTTAACTAATGAACCTTATTGTAAAGTGTTACCAGATCTTCTCTTTTTTATAGAATTATTTTCATGTCAGTAGGCTTGTTATAAATGGGACAATGGAAACATTTTACTCATTTGTTAACATTAGTTAATGCAGTAACTAACATGAACTAACAATGAACTATATTTTTTTACAGCATTTAATAACCCTTGTTAAGTTAGTTAATGAATATATTCATGTTAGTTTACATTGCATTTAATAATATTAAAAGATACAACTTTGATTTTCATAATGTATTAGTAAATGCTGAACTAAGATGAATAAAAAATGTACATATTGCACAAATAAACAATAACAAATTAACTAAAACTAAAACAATACATAACAAATGTATACATTATATTATTATATTACTAAACAATTAGACATTGTATTAGACAATATAATTAGAAGCACTAATAAACAAAAGCTAGCAAGGTATGTTAATGCTGATCATACAGTACACAATTTTTGCTCTCTCTTTATGTTAATTGTTCCCCCTGACAACAGAAGATTTCTATTTAAAGAAGCGGAGAACCTCATGTCTTTAATTAAACCATGGCCTCATATCAAGCAGTCAACACGGTTACATTCCTGCCTCACTCGTCAGCTGCCTATTACACTATGTAATTAGTACAGATAACAAACCCGCCCCTTGCTGAGTGTCTTCAAACAAATTCAGTGGGGCAATTACTGCAGTCGTGGCCTAATGGTTAATGGTCTCCACCCTCAATACCACGACTGAGGTGAGACCCTTGAGCAAGGCACCAAACCCCCAACTGCTCCCCGGGTGCCACAGCATTGGCTGCCCGCTGCTCCGGGTGTGTGTTCACGGTGTGTGTGTGCGTGTTTGTTCGCTACTCTCTACTGTGTGTGTGCACTTGGATGGGTTAAATGCAGAGCACAAATTCCAAGTATGGGACACTATACTTGGCCATTCGTCATGTCCTTTCCTTTCCTTTCCTTTCCTTACTGTGCCGTAATACCATAGTAACAGCACAGGCCATTTTTGAAGGGTTTGGCTGTTTTAGTCTTCTTGGAATAAACAGTCTTTTATAGAATTTCTACACAATCTTTAATTTTGTAATTTGTAACTAACTGACAAAATCGTAACTAATGTCACCGACCCTTTTAGAGTATCTTTCACTGAATATACACAGCTAAAACACAGAAATTGTTGCAGAATCAAGTTGCAGCATTATTGTTGTTCCTAGAGTCTGACATCTGTTTTTCATTGTCCCATATCATAATTTATCGTTGTGGTTTTTGTTGTTGAACACTGTGAGTCTTTAACTAGTGTTCCTGTTTCTTCCTCATAGTGAACAGAGTATATGTCAAGCCCGAGCCTCTGTGATGATCTATGATGACACCAGCAAAAAATGGGTGCCAGTCAAACCGGGCCAACAGGGCTTCAGTCGCATCAACATCTACCACAACACTGTCAACAACAGCTTCCGTGTGGTGGGAGTCAAACTGCAGGACCAGCAGGTGAGATACCAACACGGTACAACAAAACAGAGAGAAGACGCTGTGTGATATGATCTTACTGTACACAGTTGGTGTGCTTTAGTTTCACAGTCCCATCCAATAAACATTCAGTTCTATTTACATATGTATATATCTGAAATGTGTTTCTGTTTTGTGGTTTTCAAAAATACCATAACTGACCTGAGAAGGTTTTCCCTTGATAATTTGAAATAGTTTGATTACAGGGAAAAATGTCACAGATGCAGATACATAACCACATGTCACTACTCTTCCAGGTCGTTATAAACTACTCCATTGTGAAAGGTCTGAAATACAACCAGGCTACGCCAACTTTCCACCAATGGCGTGATGCACGGCAAGTTTATGGGCTGAACTTTGCCAGCAAAGAGGAGGCCACCACCTTCTCCACTGCCATGCTGTTTGCGCTCAATGTCCTGAGCTCTCAGGATGCAGGTAATTTACTTTTACTTTACTTTTAGTCATTTAGCAGACGCTTTTATCCAAAGCGACTTACAAATAAGAAAAAGTAACAAACTAAAAGTCAAAACTCTGTAAATACTATATATACACACACATTTAAGGAAATAAATTAAATAAAAATGACAAATGCATACAACAACATTTCAAAACTAAACATTTAAATGAAAAAAAAAACTAAAAACAATTCAAAATATTAAAACAACAAAAGGTATGAGTATAATAATGATTCTAACATAACACTAAGCCAAACACCAAAAAAACAACGACATGTGTATGTACAGCCACACACATATACATATACATAAAAATAAATTCAATATATATATATTATTTCATTTCCATGTGGTATGAAGTACTAAAATAACTAAAATTAAATAAAACTAAAACTTAATAATAACAACCAATACAGACATCAACACTGAGCCAAACACACGTTTTAAAAACAACAACAACTTACTTACACATAGTAAGAAATGGTTATAAAAACTGAAACAGAAGTGAAACAAGTAGTAGGAAAGAGGAAAAATAAAAAGTGATACTTATTTTTTGTCAACAAAAAGTTTGAACAACCCCTGTATTAGGACACCTGTGCGAACCAGAGGTGAATTTATTTCATACATCCACTAGAAATTAACTTTAGCATAATTTATGCCACTTGGTTTCAGAGTTGGATTCCATCTAACGCAATCGCATTTATATAATTCAAAAACAATGACGTTCACCACAATACATCACGCTTAAAAATATGTTAAAGACGATATACACTCACAATTTACATTTCATTTAACCTATGTGGTGTTTGGTTAGGTGTTACCTGGATTATTTCAGTAATTTATTATCATTTTTAGAAATTATTTTGATATGAGAAGTTATATTTCAGATTTGTTACCCTGTGAACATGGTTTGAAAGTCTTTGGGACTAATAAATTGTGATGACAGCCTATATAAACCTACTTCTGTTTCATGGGTAAAACATTGCCAGGATTTTTTTTTTCTTTTTTTACAGTATGTGCTTAAAAAAATTATATTTTTATCCATCAAGAATGAAGTGATCAAAAGGTGACACTAAATGAACCCTTCATCAAAGAATCCTGAAAAAAAATGTATCACGGTTTTCACAAAAATATTAAGCAGCACAACTGTTTTCAACATTGATAATAATAAGCAATATTTCTTAAGCACAAATCATCATATTAGAATGATTTCTGAAAAATAATTAGAAATCGAAGACTAGAATAATGGCTGCTGAAAATTCAGCTGTACCATCACAGGAGGAATTATATTTTAAAATATAATAAAATAGAAAGATATTTTAAATTGTAATAATATTTCACAAATTGCTGTGTTAATGTATTTTTGATCAAATAAATGCAGCCTTGGTGAGCATAAGAGATATCTTTCAAAAACATAAAAAATCCCTAGTAAACAAAATTTTTGAACGGTAGTGTACTGTAGGTTTTACCAATTTTTAAAACAATATTCATACATTTCTACTTAATTTTTGTTTGTTTGTTTTTTATCTGGTCTATTGATAAATTCTATCTTTGATTATGGTCTAAATGCAGAAAATTGTCAATTGTCAAAATGCAGAAAAATTAAAAACTGATGTTGCATATCACGTCATGCAAAATATAATTTTTTAACAGTGTTTTGCAATGTTTATCTCTTAAATATATATAAACGTGCATTTAAAAGAGATAAGGGTAATGCATACGCTACTACATTATGGTCTGTACAGTATTGTAACAAATCATTGAACTGTAATTCATTGTAAAAGTGCTACTGCAAAACATGTAAGGAATACCAACTAGTAGTTAGGAATGTACTCTAAATGCACACTGAAAATATTGTTGTTTGGGTCTTATACGTGGGACCATTAAGTGTAGTGTAACTCTTATTTAAGAACAGCACGCGGGCCTCTCTGGTTTCAGGCTGCTACTTATAAGACGTATGTGGGGGGGGGGGGGTCGTCTTCTGCCATTGGTGCTCAGCCCTGGTTAAAATATCCATGGAGCCAAACAGTCTCAGGCCACGGCTGTTGCATGTTTCTTGCTTTTTGGGGCGGGCAGATTAGAAAGGTTGTTAGAAGTGCTGCTCGCACCTCAGCATGCAGAGAAGAGAGAGGCTGCTATTCACCTGCCTGAACTCACCTGTACGGAGTCCTCACTGTTATTACCAGTTTCCACCTGGTAGTGGAGCTCAAACTGCACCATTATAAATATCTGAAAAGGCACCTGAGAGGGCCGTGGAGCCATGCTTGGACCGGAGTTTTCCCCAGGGCCAATCCGCCGGATCAGTTCCACAGTAATAAAACTCAGCAGTAAGTAGCGTTAAGGGCTGGGGGATTCAGTCGCATGTTTTAATAATGTGATGCGATGCCTCGGATGGGCCATTGTGGTGTCTTTGATGGAGGATGTGGTTGTGGAAGCTGCTCAGTGGTTTTTGGCACGGCGCCTGTCAGAAGCTTGTGATGAGGTTGTGTGCGGGTTTGGGAGGTCTAGTGTGTTTGTCGTGACTATCTCTGAACAGTTATCATTAGTTCTTGACTGATATGGCTGTATGGATTTAGATTTTTAGTGAAACATATAATAATAGTAGGACGGGTCATTTTATTTTTAAAGATGAGTTAAATAATGTGTAAAATGGATTGACTTATTCAAGTCCCTTATTCTTTTTTTTTAAATATATAAAAAAATTAAATAAATTATGTTTCATTGAATTTGCCACACTATTGCAAACACACACACAAAACAACCAAAATTTCCAGTTTGGAAAACAACAACAACAACAACATTCAGCAGCCACATCAAAGTGAAACGAATAAGATTAATTGGAAATGTAAAAGAATCTAATTATGTACATATTGGTTATTGTTTTTACATGTGTTCCCTTCCTTGAGGGTATTATCATCACAAAAAGAAAAAAGAAAAACCAAAAGAAAGGAAAAGAAGAAAGAATGAGCAATTATTGCAGAAAATATTATGTCTTTATAAAAGAATTGTTTATTTGTATAATGTATTGATTGAATTGAATTGGAAGACATAATAAAGTATAAAAAACAAAGTGTAATGAATAAAAAAATTAAAACAAAAACAACAATAATAGTACAATATAATAAGAATATATATGTTGTTACTATTAAAATATATTAATTATTTTTTATTAATAATAATAAAAAAATATTTTGCTTCATTTAATATATTGTCATGCTGTTGTTAAAAAAAATAATATAAAAAACAACTCAACATTTCCTAAATTGAAGAAAAACATTGATTAAAACCACATCACCATCAAATAAATTTTGTGCATGTGCAAACAGTGTTTCTTCAGTGTAGTTAAAGTTCTGGTGAGTCCAGGAAGAACAGTGGTAAAATATTCTTTCAGATTTGGTATGCATTACTAAATATGATAAAAGATACTTCTGTTTAAAGTTACTTGAATTATTTGTTCAATTCAAGGCTTAGTGCTTAGGCCTAATGGGAAAAAAATGAAATGTGTAGACAGTCTCTACACTATAAAAAAAATAATAAAATCATACTATCATACTTGATCTAATGCGTAAGTTTTGTTTTTAATTGATGTTGTTTTAAGCTTAATATTTTCTACCTGTAAAATACACTACAGATTTATGTTATGCAAGTGGTTTGTTATAAAGGAAAATGGCAGGGTTTATCAAACAAATGACCAATGGGTCCCATCATCCAATCAGACTGTATCTGTGTTTCCACTTCTTGTTATCTCAGTAGACATCATCATTTCAGCTCAATGATCACCAGGGTATGTGTATTTGGTACAAAGGGACTCTGCTGCTGCACGCAACCATCAAATGATATAGTATGTGCGTCATAAAACACTGTAAATATTGACTACGCGTTACTTCAAAAGCTCATCCAAAGATTTCATCACTAATTAATCTTAATATTTGGTTAGCGTTTCCCCTCCAAGGCTTTTTGGGTATTTAACCATAAATCACAATAACATCCAGAGCTCCAGATTTGACTCTTGAGAGGCACTTAAAACTACGAATCCATTAACTTTATTCAGCATCAGTCACACCAACCATTTTAATACACTCTACTGCAGCCATTTATCAGCATGTTGCTATTGCAAGGGATTTAATCAAGTTTATGAAATAAATCAAACAGAGAATTACACCTCCACGACCTGCAGTAGAGATGGATATGTGATCAGGAGTAATATCATTGCTTATTATGCTGTCTGATTACAAAGTGCACAGCTTAATTGATATCAAGCAATATGATTGAATCCAGAGCACACAGAATTATATTCGCTTGGTAAAGTCTCCATAAAAAGATATTTCATGCAAGTCTTGGTCTAAACTCCTAGTGGAAAGATACTTGGCGCATTGTCTTGCTTCACCAGTGGAGCAAATAGCATTTATGCATTACCCAGAATGCTCAGCAGGGTTCGGATTAATGGTTTATGGTCTGCAAATTGACATTTCATAAATTCTCTTGAATTTCCATTGGAAATGTTTACCCTTTTCCCCTGACTGTTTATAGCCAGATCATAAGAATATCAAGTTCTTATTGCACTGATAGCATCTCATGCTTTAAGGCTGTGAACTCTATCAGTAAAATGATATTGTATATTCAAAGTAAGGTTGATCCTCTGATTTTTATGCTGTTGGTCCATTTACTGAGGTCTTTAGTTGACTGATTTATCTGTATGTAACTTGAGGTTTTTCATGTAGTGTGAAATGTATATTTCTTTTAGATATTTCAAGAGTTTCTATAGATATATGGTTTCTATTATAATAGGGGCAGATGATTTGGGACCATCTGCTGCAGACAGGACCTCAGGTGGTTTGCATGTTTGCGACACTGTGTGAAATGCTGCTTTCACGTGACATATGAACATATTCCCATTCCTGTTGCTTGAGGGACTTGATATTCAGTCTTGCTGCAGTTATTCAGATTTTATCTGTTTTCCCACTTAGATGTTGAAACAGTGTGAGCACATTCTGTAATATAGCTATTCCTTTTTGTAAATAGGCCTGGTTTTATTCCACTGTGAGTTATGGCAGGAATATTTTTGTACTCTCATGAAAATGTGGATCTCGTGATGAATTGAGTGATGTTTTTGGTTGAAGTCATTAACAGTATTTTAGGATCTGACGCTGCATACTGGCGTTAACTTCAGCTCCCATAATCACCTTGAGGACACGGATCGTTTAATCATTAAATGTGGAAGCAGAATCCCACCTGTCATCTGCTTCATCTTCAGCTTGTTTAGATCCAGACTGAGCTTGCTGACAACTGCTAATGCAAAGGTCTTTGAGCTGTGTCATTTGTCATGCTTATTTATTCAATCTGCAGTAACTGTTCAAAGAAACCATGTACGTTACTCCCTGTTTATTATATAACAAGAATTCCTTGCACTGTGAAGGAGTTTGTGCTGCTTCTGCAGTGCTGTCTGAGGTTTCCTGTTTAAATGTCTTGCTTCTTTCAAGTCTCATTAGGTCTAGTATAAAAAACATAATCTGCCACTGTGATCAGTGTGTTTTGTATTATTTCAGGACATCCGCTGATGCTTTTTATTGCTTATTATTGTTTGTTTTGTCTCAGCTAGCAGATGATCGACCTTCAACGTTGAAATGTGGACGAAACAATGTCAGTTGTTGTTTCAGTGTTGAAGTAACATTGAGATAGCATGTTTATTGCTAAATGGTGCTAAAATAGTTAACAAAATACTTAGAAATCAACATCAAGATTTTAAGATCTGTGGAAAAAATAAGACTTGTTGAGATGATATTGTGGATTCAATCTGCAAAAATGAAATAAACTTCAATATTTTCTGAGAAGTGTAAATAGGAAGATACTGTTAATACATAACATTGTGGCAGAAGAAGTCACTGAATAGATAAAATTTCAAAAAGTGGCTTTAAGGTCTATTCACACAAAGAATGATGACTAAACATAATGACTATAACAATAATATCATCACCCCCACCAGTGCATTACCATTTTAAATGCAGATTTAAATGCTCAAGCTCTTTAAATGTGGATTCTGATTGGATGTCAATATTTTTTAGCATTCATCAGCTGGAAAAAAAAAAATTATTTTGAAAGTTGAATCATTCTAAAACAAAATCGTTCATTTGTGTTGTTATATTTGTGATGTGGACTTCCCTATCCTCAAAGAACTGACTATGAACCTTTTACAGTTGTAGTCATTGTCCTTGGTGTGAACGGGCCTTTAGAAGACAGTAAAGTTTCTGCATACTCCACCTTTCTCTGTGCCCTGTCTAGCTGTGTGAACAGCTCATTATTTTGCCATCTTAAATTTCACAGTAGATAGATTTTGGCGTTCTAAACTCAATTATGTTTGATGATGCCTAGCAACCAAAGATTATCAACCACATTAGATATGCCCACACTAAGGGTCTTTCTCTGAACAGAGGGGCCTTCCTTCCTCCCTTGAGCTTTTATCCCCCATACTGTGTCCCTGAATGTCATATGACTTAAATAGTCATCATCTCAGTAACCTGAGAGCCATGTTTACCATTATTAGCAGAGCTCCTTCACACCCTAAAACAAGCTCAACAGAACGATTATGGTGGCTTGCGAATGACTCTGCTAAGTCTGCCAGTAATGAGGTGTTGGGTATGAGGGCAATTGTGACTTGACATTACTGGCAAAATATGTTTGGTTTATTGGACTGTAATAGTTTGATAATTTGGCACTTAGATGTCTTAGTTTCGGAGAAAAAAATGCTTTGTGTATCTTTTGTTGTTGTTTTCAAAGGCCATATGTCCAGTCAAACTCATTCATCTGTCAGTTAGTAGTCAGATTAGACAGATGAATGGGTTTTTGTGACATGGCCTGATTTGTGAAAATCACAAGCAAAATTATGTGAGGTAAAATAAAGCATGAACCATACTGTATTAAATATAGATTCAGCTGCAGTATGATTTGTACCAACCAATGTAAAATGTTTTGTTTTCCAACTGATACTGTATAGCGAAGAGTACAACACATAAACCAGCTGCCCAATGTAAAATCTGGGTCCTGAAACAAAACCACTACTGTATTACTGAAGTCTGCTGTAAGGTTCCAGAATATATTAACGCAATCAGACACGCATTTTACAGTTCCTGAGAGACAATTGAATAATATATTGAAATTATGAGGTGCAATTATGTTCTTTTTCTTCAGGTCCAGGAGTACATCGTCAGAATGGACCGGTGACAGATGATGCCGAGGCTCAGAGGAGGTGCGGACCGTCTCTGATGACACTTTCTCTTTCTGAGACATCTCTCAAATGTTAATTAAGCTTTTAAACATCGGACAATGGCCTGTATTACAGCATATGCTCTCTTTTTAAAGTGAAGTGTGTAATGTTTTTTTCCTGATTCCCCTGAAAGGTGTAAACACTTTTTCTCTATGGCAAAATAGTCCTGTTTAAGCATCCCACAGCAACAGTGACTCAACCAATGGGATGAGTTTGGGGCAGGACTAATCGGTTTGCCCAACCAATAGCTGATGGTGTTTGGGAAACCAATTCAAAAACTAAATTCCACTTGATACTGCTAGAGGCACTGAAGTCACACACTTAATTTTTAACATTACAGGTCAGAAAGTGTAGTGTTTAGTGTATCACTGTTGCAGAAATTACTAATCTATTTTTAACTCTAATCTAATCGATCTAGATTAGAGTTCAAAATCTAATCGATTTTGAACTCACTTCTGTTTTTTTATCACTTCACATATTTGTTGTCATGAAGATTGAGAACGCTTGTTAACTGCTGTCATAGATAATACAAGTTTAGATTGGGTTCTGCCCTCTAGTGGACAGATGAAAACCTGCATTCTGCTGATGCATGAACCTTAAGTGCACTGTGCAGCCTAGCATTTTTAAAACCCACCGAGCTGAACAGAACAATGTGTGAACACACGATTGTTTACTCGCCAGTGAGCTTGTCTTTGTGTCTGTTCATACGGTGGATTGAGAGTGTTTAGATTTCACTTTGCCCAACATCATTTTTAAGTGAGTTAACATTTGTTTCTAGGCAAATGATGGACCAGCATCAGATGCAGATGGAAAGGGAACGACGAACATCTGGCTCTGCAGGTAGAACAAAGGCCCCACACCTCTGTGGAATATGATATGAGACTGCACAATGTGCAATTAAAAGATACACAAACACACACTCATTAAACCACCCACAGAGTAACCCTGCAGACTTCATTGTCTGCTTGGAGAAGTGTTAACACTAAGGAATATCAAATTCCCTGGCCACAGAACAGATCCCTAGCCAAACAGCACATGCTGCCCATCCTCTCTCATATACACACACGCACGCACGCACGCACGCACACACACACACACACACTCTCTTTCTGTTTCCGCCCCTGCTTCAGCATCCGTTCAGCCAAGACAGTCGCCTTTCATAATGCCATAAACAGCATTTGTGGGTTCTGTTTTGGTGAATCTCATGAAACATGTCAAGAACATGATGAAATCTCATTTCATCCTCAAACTAAAAGAAAGAAAAGGAAATAATGTTTTGCTTAAAAAATAAACAAATAAGCAAGCAAGCATGTTTTAAGGACAGTTAAGTTTTTTCTTTGTGATTTCTGTTGTCATTACTGTTATACAGATACTATAATCCAACATAAGAAAAATAAAATAATTATAATAATCATTTTACTTTTTATTATTTAAATATTCAAGTAATATATACCTGTCGACAAATGAAACTGTATTTGTTACATTTTGTATATTTATTTATGTACATATCATGTATTTGTTCTATTAATTTACATTTAAAAAATGATTTCAGAATACTTTTGTTATTACTTTTATCACTTTTAGTATCACAGTAATGCAAATCTAATGAGAATCATCATTGAGAATAAGTAGAATTGTTTTAAAACATCACAAAAGTAAAACATCCAGATGAATTATTGTAAAGATAATTTGTTTAATTGTCATTAAAATTGTGTTACAATGAAACGCAATCTTGGTCATAAAATATGCTTAATTTTCTGTAATTTCTCCATTTCCCTTTTTCTGAAATCTTTCTGATCTAGATGTTTTTGTGAGATTCACCTGTTTGCAATGCATAAAACATGCTTTAAAAATCTTCTATTTTGCTCACATTTCATCTTTTTCTTTGTACACATTGATGCTTGATTTTCATCACTGTCACGTTTCTCTCTTTTTGTTTGTCATTTGTTGTCTTTTTCTCTGTTTCTCAGTCTCCACCCTTCAGTTTAAAGTATCAGCATCTGCCTCTCAGTCCGAAACCACTCTGCATGACCTCAGACAGTATCGGGCTAACACTCTTCCCCCTTCCTATGCTCACCTTAACCCCGCGCAACCCTCCTCCCACACCTCCTCTTCCTCCCAGGAACGAGAGAGTGGCTACCGCACTGTGGACTCCCCTCAAAAAAAGGCACAGCAGCTTTCCCAGCTTTCCACCTCTCTGGTTTCTGCTTTCTCCCCTGTGCAGCCGGGTGTCACCCCTCCACCTCGCAACATCAAGCAAATCCCTCTTTCCCCTCCAACGGCCCACCAGGACCCCAAACACGCCACATGGTCCTCCACCCACATGTACGCCCCATTAACCACAACATCGCCACCCATTATAATGGCGGTGCCAGTCAAACAACCTGCCCTGCCTGTCGCCCTTCCCTTGCTGCCCCTAAACAACGGCCCAGCCTGTGGCCCCAAAGCTCCCACTAACATGTCCCACTTGGAGCCTGTAACACACCACCAACAGTCGTCCAGTGGCCCAGCAGAGGAGTACTGCCCGTACCCTGCACAGGCTCCGTTGCACCCACACTATCCCATACAAGAATTGTCTTGCCCCCTGCCCCCTCTCATTGGCCAGCCCATCCAAGGCCCCGCCCTCCACCAGCAGCAGCTATACCAAGCCACGCCCCCATTCAACACCACACCCACCTCTTACTCTACTCTGGGGGCAACACCCAAGACGTCTCCCTCACCTGTTTATCAGAACGCCACAGCGTCCAGCAGTAAGTATTTCAGATCCCCATCAGCTGCCCCCTCTGTAGTTTATTGCCCACCACCAAAAGACTTAACGCACCTGTCCAGTGGAACTGGGCTGATGACATGTTGATCGCAAAAGCTGTCTAAAGAGAACAGTACGGTCTTTGTACTGAAACCATATCCAAATACTGGCCTGTCAGTGAGGCTGTTGACTTTTGTCTGTGTTATACGACAAAATCACAGCAGCTCATTTGAACAAACGGCAGCTGCCTCGTCTTCTTTGTTCTGGGTAGAGGAAAGATGATTTAAGATTATAAAGTAAACATTCATACATCGCAATGATGTTCATGTATGTTTGCTCAAAGGTGATTTGTTCATATTGTTTAAATGATGTGTCATACCTTAAACTAACCCCCCATGTTCCATTTTTGCTCTTTGCAGATCATATTTTCAAAGTTAAAATGCTTTTGTCAATCTCACATATTTATGTAGATGCAACTGTAAGCAGGGCTCAACATTAAGGATGGCCTGCTAACCCAGGACCAGAGTGAGAGCGTTTTGGGCCACTTGACAAACCAGTGTCACTTGTCCTTTTGTGCTGCTCCATTGAACGATCATTGATCTCATACATCTACTTCACAAATTTAATGCTTGGTTTTCTGTTATGTGTTATTATGCAAATTCTGCTGAGTTGTGTCCAAGATAATATTATCTAGCTGGCTGACATGCATGAGGTTTTGTCAAATTTGCAAATATACCCTGGAGGCATCAATATGAATGTGTTGGAAACTTCAAATCAAAAGTGCAAAAGTGTGTTTGTGAATTTATGAAATTCTTTTCATATAGAAAAAAATATAAAATACTGTGCAAATGTTTGGGGTTGGTAAGATTTTTATCAAGAAGTCGTTCTTAAAAGAAGTCTCTTATGCTTCCCAAAGGCTGCATTTATTTGATCAAAAACAGTTGTGCTGCATAACATTTTTGTGGATTCTTTGATCAATGGAAAGATCTGCATTTATTTGAAGTAGAAGTCTTTTGTAGCATTAAAAATGTCTTTACTGTTACTTATTTTAATGTGTCCTTGCTGAATGAAAGTATTACTGAACCCTCACTTTTGAATGGTAGTGTATATTGAACAAACACATTGATAAAGAAAACGTATAATTTAATGAAAAATGTCAATATTATTTAAAAAAAAAAATTTAAACAAAAATTAGTTTTTCTTTTGGGAGTACTAACGAATAATAAATTCGAAAGTACTAGACCCACTGAGCCAGCAGAAAAAAAAATCCTTACTGCTGAACCTATTTGTAGGTTGATTTTCCCCATTCGCAATTCTGCTTTCTACAATTTTGCTAGTGATGCGCAACTTCATCTTTAAGTCAACACAAATGTGTGGAAGCTTGTTTCCACCACAGTATTAAAAAAAGAACACACTGTACTTTTTATCTCCCAGTTGTGACTTTTTTTCTCAGAATTGCAAGTTATAAAGTCAGAACTTCAGTATATAAACTTGCAATTGCAAGAAATAAAGTCAGAAATCTTGCAATTCTGACTTTATTTTATATCTATAAACTCACAATTTTGACTTTATAACTTGCAATTGCAAGGTTATATCACGCAACTCTGACTTTATAACTCGCAATTGTGAGAAAAAACGTCAGAATTGTGAGATGTCGCAATTACCTTTTTTATTTTTTATTCAGTGGCAGAAACAAGCTTCCATACAAATGTTCCCCATTGCGGTATATTTTATTTCATTGCATTTGTAATTAAGCACTCAGTCTAGAATACAACAGTGATTCTTTCCTTTCTTCCAACAGGTCCTCCCGTTCCACCGGGTCATCCCTCCATGCTCTCATCCACCCCTCCCATTCACCCCCCTACCTCAGCATCCATTGCGGGTCCACCGGCCCCTCCGCCCCCTCCTGGGCCTCCCCCACCCGGGCCACCACCACCTGCAACAGGGCCCCCTCCTACCCCACCTCCACTGCCGGCTGGTGGAGGTTCCGCTCCATCAGGTCTGGCCACAGCTCTAGCTGGTGCCAAGCTGCGAAAAGTGCAGCGGGTGAGTGGCGCTTATCTTTCTCAAACCTCAACATGTTTCACATATTTCTTTTTTTAATGCAGTAAGTTCAATAATAGTATCTTGCTGCCTGATTATTTCATGTTGTATCTTTTATAGCAAGAGGAAAGCAGTACCAAGAATGATGCCAATCGCTCCAGTGGAGGCAGTGGAGGTGGTGGAGAGGGTCTCATGCAGGAGATGAATGCCCTTTTAGCACGGAGGTCAGAACACACCCATTTCCTATCTTTTTTCCATTATTAATGATCCATGACTTGTGGGTGTACAATCTTTGATTGTTAAATATGATCATTCTGTAGGAGGAAGGCCTCAGAGAAACCAGAAGACAGTCAAAATGTATGACTTTTGTATACTATTTGTCAAAACACACACTGATTTTATATTTCTGTTCAATTCTATTCCTTGTACATATCACATCAGTCTGACATCTTCTTGCAGGAGGAGTCTAATGGATCCCCTTCATCTTCTCGTGGACAAAATTCAGGTGGTTTTTTTTATTACAAAACCTTTTTTTTTTGGTTAATTTAGCTATGTATACCGTACATACAGTACACTGCCATTCAAAAATTTGAAGTTGTAAGCTTTTTTTAATGTTTCTAAAAGAAGTCTCTATTGCTCACCAAATGTTAAATTTTTTTTCAAATATACAGTAAAAACTAATTGTGAAATAACATTACAATTTAAAATAATTGTTTATAATTGAATTTTCATCAGCCATTACTCCAGTTTTCAATGTCACATGATCCTTCAGAAATCATTCTAATATGCTGATTTGATGCTCAGGAAACATTTTGTATTATTATTGCTTTGAAAACAATTGCACGTTTTAATATTTTTGTGGAAATCGTGATACATTTTTTCAGGCTATTCAGAAACCTAAAAAGCTTTTAATAAAAATATATTCATTTGATTATGTAGTTTTAAATGTATTTAAATGTTCTTCTCAGATCCTGTGAAGAAGCCATGGGAACGAGCAAACTCTGCAGACAAGTCTTCAGCTGTGTCAAGGTATGTTTTTAACAGGTTTACTGTGCAGTAAACATTTCATTCCTCACTCCGTTCAGTCAGTTCTTTGTCTGACTCTTGATTTGTTGTTTCTTGTCATTTTAAAACATTTGGTTCCTTTAAAATTGACATGTGTTGAGGCATTCCACGATGGACTGCACCAGAGCAGTGAAATTAATGATTTTATCAAGCTTAGAGTTTGCATATGTGAGTAAATGTCTGTTGCTCGGTCGCCAATACAAATGGTCATGTTAAAGGGGGCATATGATGTTGCTAAAAAGAACATTATTTTGTGTATTTGGTGTAATGCAATGTGTTTATGTGGTTTAAAGTTCAAAAAACACATTTTCCACATACTGTACATTATCATTGCTTCTCTAAGCCCCGCCTTTCTGAAACGCGTCGATTTTTACAAAGCTCATCTTTCTGAGAAGCGAGGCGTGCTCTGATTGGCCAGCTATCCAGTGCGTTGTGATTGGCCAAATACCTCAAGCGTGAAATGTTACGCCCCTCACCGTATTGTGATGGCGTTTCACGGCGCGACCACACAAAAACAATAAAACCCATTACAAACGAGGCATTTGTTGCATC